>APFE030990415.1:65647-213408 GCA_000404065.3 Pinus taeda
GTTGGGCCCACTAGCTTGGACAAGGTTATACTTGGAACACGTAAATTAGTGTATTTATGTGTTTTCTTATTGAATTTCAATTGTCTTTCCTTGAAGTAGATTTCCTTTCTTTTAATTAATTTCTTGTTTGGTGCATTTTGCACATTTGTTATTTCATCTAATTTCTAGATTTCATTTAGTTTGTTGCTCTAGATTAGCATTTGAATTCTGTTGAATGCAATAGATTAAATTTCCAATTTAGCAATGAGCAGTTTAATCTAGAAATGATTCAAGTTGTGGGATGAGCATAATTGTTTTCGTTGTCATTTACTCACTTATTTTTAATTTTAGTTTTATTATTCAAGTCTTACATTTTATTTCTTATTAAAAGAGTTTGATAGTATAGAACATAATCATATAGCAGTAATCTTAGTTTCACATATTGTTATACATATATTTTTGTCATTGCCTTGAAATAAAAAACACTCATCGGGTTGATCATTAATGTTTAGGAGATTAGTTGTTTTATTTGTTTATTAAGCAATTAATTTTACCCAACTTCTATCATTATAATCAATATTCGTGATCGACCTTGAATGTCAACATAAAACCTATACTTTTGGCGATGCTACCTTTGGTGATATTCAATTTTTGGTGATCGAGGCTATGGTCCATCACCATTTCTCATATGCAATGGCGATGGTCGCTATGTTTCATTATAATTCATTATTGGTGATGAAGTTTGAATGGTGACGAAGGCTATGATTCGTCACCATTACTAATATGAAATGGTGAGAGTTTCTATCCATCATTATAGATCCTTATTGGTGGCGGATTTTTTATGTCATTACAACACCTGTATTTTTGGCAATGCCACCTTTGGTGACTTTCAGTTTTTGATGATGAATACCCTTTTGACTGTCACCAATGAGCTTATGGTGACATTTTCCCCCCAACACCAATGTCTTCTTTCATGAAGTGTTTTCTTAATCATGTGTTTCCTTCTTTTCCTTCTGCTTTCTTTTCCTTCCTTGCTCCAAAACTAGAGTGCTCCATGAAAACTCTAAGTGACCAAGAGTGAGAGAGAGAGAGAATAATGTGAGAGATCCCAACTTGAACTGAAAATATGTTAATAAAATATTTCCCACTAATTTCGAGAAGCCTTTTTATGAATGAGGTCTCTATTTTTTTCATTTTCCTTCATTTTTCTCCTCACCTTCAAGCTTTCACCTTTTATCTTCATTTTCTCCTAATTTCATTCATTTTCATAAATAAATGTGACAAAAATATATTTTTACTTTTTATGCCTTTGCCTTAACCTTTGCCAATTTTCCTTAGCCAAAACACACATCTAGTGATGTCCACTAGGATATCTTTTCCCAAAATTTACCTTGGAATAAGTGTCATTTAATAGTGGTCTTATTTTTCCTTTGTTAACTTTTGTTACGTGAAATTTTAACAAGGGTTGTTACACCAACAACACGTTTCAATAGCTTTGGTTTATGGATAGATTTATGAATTGGATAACACAATAATGATTTCCTTAATTGCTACATAAAGTATATAATGAACATTGTCAATGCATCTAGCCTCTTTGGAATGCATTTATCGATTACATTGTCTTTCCTTCATGCATGATAGATTAATTTTCTATTTTTATTCTTAACTTAAGACTTGGTTTGGTGAGAGTAAATAAATGTCACCATAATCTCATTAGTGATGGTCAAAAGAGGTCCGTCACCAAAAATTGAACATCATTAAAGGTGGCATAACCAACAATATGCAAGTTGTGGTTACATTCAAAGTTCATCAACAATAATGATTTATAATGACAGATAGTGATTGTCACCATTTCATATGACCAATGGTGATGGATCTTAGTCTTTGCCACCAAAAAAATTGAAAGTCAATAAAGGTGGAGTTAGCAAAATTATAGGTGTTATGGTGAAATTTAAGGTCCTTAACAAATAATTATTATAATAATGGATAGTGACTATCACCATTTCATCTGAACAACAACAATTTGTTGTAATGGACCTTTCATGGTCCTCACTATTGATGCCTATATATGACCACCTTTGTTGAGTGTCACAATTTCATATCTTAGTGAGGGTCAAAAAATGTCACCATGAGCTTTATTGGTGATGGCCAAAAGAGTCTCCATCACAAAAAATTGAATTTCAGAAAAGACTACATCACCAAAAGTATAGGTGTTGTGGTGACATTTAAGGTATCTCATTAATACTGATTATAATGAGAGAGAGTGACCATCACCATTTCATATGAATATCAACAATTTATGTAGATGGATATTTCATGGTCGTCCCTATTGATTCATATATTTGATGCCATTCATTTACCATCACCATTTTATATCTTGGCTAGACTGGAAAAATTTCACCATAAGATTAACGGTGATGGTCAAAAAAGACTATGTCACTAAAAATTGATGGTCTCCATTATTTTCCACTATCAAGGCTTGATGTTATTGAACCCCCAACCTTCTAATTTTAAAGCAGGTGCTCTTCCATTGAACTAGCATGCTTTAAAACGTTAGATCTTTAAAATTTATAAATTTTAAATTCTACAACTTTAATAAATTTTAAAACTTTGTAAAATTGTAGAAAATATTTTACTAAACCAAGAGCATGTCAGTGCTGATTTATATCCATGAGCTATTATAATGTAGCTTTTAAGACATACAATTGATTTGAAACAATTAGAAGTGTCTGGAAATACAAAGTATCTATACTTTGAATATGATTAAAACAATAAATGATGATCCAAAAGTAAAATGAAGATGCAGTTAACCTTAAGGATACAGAAGCTGACATGACATTCATCATCACATATTTTGCAATTAAAAAGGAATTTTTTTATATTTCACATTTCCATCCTATAATAATACAAACCATTTTGTAATAATACAGATTATCCCAAGGAAAGCATCAAATTTTTTATATAAATATTAATTTGCAATGGCTAACAATCTCTTCCTATAAAAATGAAAATCAACAAATAACATTACACAAAAAAAAGTCTTTGATCTATTCTCTTCACTTCCTTTTCTCTTTATTATATTTCAATGCTCCATTTATTTTCTAAAGTAAAGACAATGTTAGAAATATCATGCAAAATGAGGAATTCCTACTCAAATCAGTAAAAGAAACATATTTATTTAGTCATCATTATAACTTACTGTAACAAGCCCCCCTCATGAATCTGATAGCTAAAGTGGTCACTAAGCTGACCCAATTTTGAGTATATGGTTACTAACATGGGATCATCTATATATAATTTGTTTATTTCTTTGCAACTCTTTTGTATCAGAATATTCATAGTATTTTCTTGTAGTAGTCTTCCCATTATTCATACAATGTTTGATGAAATGCAGACTGAAAATAATAAGCTTTAAATTTAGAGAAAATCACCCTTAATAAGAGAGCACTTGAGCATAGCACAAACCAACAAATAGAAAACCATAAGGAAGCTTATTTTGCAATAGTATAGGACTAACATCCAAGTTAAGTGATAGTGTATAGATTGATTCTCCAATCTATGCTTCCGAAATTAGAATCATCACATAACATGATATAAGAATAATGTGCAAAACCCATAGTAGATATGGGCTATACTCAATGCTTTACAAGCCACTCATATGCAAAAGGAGGCTATAAAATGTTGCCATCATAGTTGATAAATTATATAGACATTAGTGGCATATATTGAACACTAGAGTAGCTTGCCATAACCATTATGAAACAATCAAATTCATCACAATATCAACAAAACCCTCACTCAAGAGCCAATCCATTGCCAATATCAACAACACCATCATTCAACAACCATACTCATACCAATATCAATGACCTTGATGACTCAATTGTGAAAGGTCAATGGGAAGAATGCCACAGGATATAGAAGGTAGATTCTTTAAATTCTTATAGTGAGAAGTGCCAATAGCCTTCTTGCTTTGGTAGCAAAACCATAGGGAAACACTAAATAATAAGGTTTATTCTCAATTCTCCATGAGTCATCTGGAAATTTATATTCTTTATTTGCTCAAATATGAAGAGATTTGAATTGTCCACAATTCAATAAATTAATTCTTCCACCTTGACGTTGCATACACTTATTTTAGTACCAAATCAATGTAAACCACAAACAACTACTAAGTTGTACTATTCAGCACACAACAGATTTAATGGAACAAAAAAACATAGCACTAGCAATGTGAAGGATAAAAACAATCACTTTAAATTAAACTTGAAAGCTTTAAAATATTACAAGCATATCTCAACATGCTCTTACTACTTTCACAAAATCTATGCCAAAGCTTTGCCAAGATCTTGACAAAAAACCATCATTCCCAAGCACAAAGTACTTAATTGTACATGTTGACAACTTAAAAAAGATGGGCATACCTTTTCATGTACAAGTCAAAGGAGTTCTATGACATGATTTAGAGGAAAATATAAAACAACTAATGGGGAAGATATCACATCTAATTTCTCTACCAGTTTCTAAAGATTACAATTTGGGGAGGCAACTTCCTTATATACTCCACAAGATAAAGTAAGATGTCATGTAGAAGAGAAGTATGATTTTTACAAAAGGCAAGAGCTTGGAAAAAAAATCTGAAACAACTTAAGGTTGAAATATTTTAGGCCACAATGTACCTACTTAATAAAATCCAAGTCTAAACCCAAGAAATGAACTTTAATTTAGAAAAGAGACATAACAGTAATCAACTAAGGTATTATTCTAGGAAATGAACTTTAATTTATAAAAGAGACATAACAGTAATCAACAAAGGGTATTATTTTATGAAGACAATAAACATTAAAAAAAAACAAAATGTACTTAAAAACGTTGGTGAGAACACACTATATTGTACTACAATACCCCTTTAATATGCCCTGATTTTATATGTTGTTATTGGCCATAGACAAGGTTTAAACACAAATGAGATCCAACATTGAATAAGTTCAGTTTAAGTAAGCATAAGGAACATCAATTTAATGAATATATATGTATGAAATATGAATCAATTTAATCATTCCAAGATTTATTGTTCATGTCACACTACAACCAAAATGTTTATTGATAAGGGTCCATAAATGTCTTCATAACTTCATTGGTGATAGTTAAAATGGCTTTCCTCACCAAAAACTAAATGTCACCAAAGGTATTGTCACCATAAGTATAGGTGTTGTAGTGACATTCAAGGCCTATAATGAATAATGATTATAATGAGGGATAATGATTGTCACCATTTCATATGAAAAATAATTATTTATGGTTATGGGCATTTTATGGCCCTGATTATTGAGCCATATATATTGCCACCTCAGTTGAAAGTCATCTCTTTATATTTTAGTGAGGGTCCACAAATGTCACCATAAGCTCATTGGTGATGATCAAAATAACTTCTATAGCCAAAACTTGGAACTTCACCAAAGATGGTGTCACCAAAAGTATGTGTTGTGGTGACAATCAAGGTTTCTCCAAAATATTTATTATAATGATGGATATGGACCTTCACCATTTCATATGAAGAATAGTGATTTATGGTGATAGACCTTTCATATTCCTAACTATATATATATATATATATAGAGAGAAGAGAGAGAGAGAGAGCGAGAGAAGAGAGAGAGAGAGAGAGCAACGTTCATTAATGGTCACTATTTCATATATAAAAAATGACTTTTGATGATGGCCCTGTAACAACCCTGGCTATTGATACATGTATAGGGATGAATAGTGGTCCTCACCATTTTCTATAAATATTAGGGAACCATGGAATCGAACCACCAACCACCTACTTGGAAAGAGGATGCTCTTCTATTGACGTAGCACCCTTCAAAAAATTAGACATTGAAACTTTATAAATTCTAAATTCTAAAACTTTAATTAAAATTATAAAACTTTGTAAAGTATTTTAGGATTCATTGGCCTAGTTGGCACAAACAATCATCCAGTAGATGCAGAGAATAATGGTTTTGGAACAAGGAAGTAAAGTTTACATGGTTAATACACTCAACTATCTAAAAAATTCGATTAAAAAAATATCATTTAAACTTTAGACTAACCAAAGTACAGAACCAAACTTGTCATGTTCTATGGTTCCTCTAATACAAGTTTTCAGTTCAGAGAAATAACAGAGGAACTTAAGAATTGTATATACCTATAGCAAAAATTGACAAAAATAGGCATTATAACTGCTATCAAAATTAAATATCACAATCATGTAGAGTAGGAAATTCACCAAGGAGAATGAACATGATGGAGCCAACATGAAATCTAATGCAAAACTCTCACATGGGCTCCATGAATATGCATAGCTCTAGAATGTAACATTTCTAAATCCCCCAAAAATTAATATAGAACTCCAATGATATATAATGTAAGAAAATAGGAATTATAACTTAACCATAAAGATTCAAAATCTTGCAGTTTAGGTAAATTCAGTATAAAAACTAAACATATGTATTAGACAGGAGATGGTGTGAGTGGGACTAGCATGGGCTTCATACCTATAAAAAGTGACATTTCTAAAGTGCTAAAAATTTAAAATATAACTTCGATTATTTCTCTTTGAAAATGGGAGATTCAAGTACTGACATCATCGTTAACATCCTTAATCCTTAACAAGGAGGAGGATATTTGATCGTCATGTCATAAAGAATCACTTCATGAGGTGCCATAATATGGAGGGATAGGTGCATATTTGGTACCTATTGCACGAAATCCTGGCTAGCTATACTGAGGAGGTTGAAATCTTGTATATTGGTTATAGTTAGGGTTGTATTGCAGAGATGCTATATCTCCATGAGTAGCAGATCAGGTTTTTCTAGAAATGTATGTCCATATGAAGGTCTTGTAGCATAAGAAGATTGTGGAGCATATGAAGGTAGTCCAATAGTGCATGCTTGTGGAGTAGGAAGAGGTAGTTGTGAGCTTGGATATGATGGATAGTTTGGGTTCATTGTTGCATAAGCGGGTCCTACCTATGGTCACAACTATACTTGAGAGGATGGTATAGGTTGTAATGTAGCCTTTTCCTTCTAGCCCTCAATTGAGTTTCACTATCACTGAACTTCCCTACATGTCAAAATAGAAATAAATATGCCAACTATAATTTTCCAATGAACCCAAAGTCTATCCTTTCAACTACAAAAAAACAACAAATTCTCAAGAGCCATTAAAAATTCACAATTTCATTCCTTACAACAATATTTATGTTTTAATCCTTGCACAAATTCATTCATTACAACAATATTTATGTTTTAATCCTCAAGGCCCATTTTGGTCACTTCAACAAACTTCTTGAATGTCACAAAAGAGAAACCCGAGCTTAAATAAATTATTCAGAGTAGAAATATAAAACGATATTGCCAACCTAGATATAGTAATATATAAAACTTTCAGATGCTTAAATAAATTATTCGAGTAGAAATATAAAACGATATTACCAACCTAGATATAGTAATATATAAAACTTTGGGATAGCATAATTACAACAAACTAAAGTTTCCATTTTAGCCAAAAATTAAATTACCTGGATCTGTTTGTATTCTTACCATATGCAACACAACCTTTCTTTATTTCTCCATACTGTGAAAAAATCGATATGAGTGCCTCGTTTGATGTCTCATCTGAAGTGGCGCCAATGCAAAGTTTCCTCTGTGATTGATGAGTAGCGTGTACTAGGTTCTTTCCAACAATTGCTAGATTACATACAGAAATTCGACCCTACAGAGTCATCGCCCCACATTACAAAGTCATTCTAAAACTCTGAAGGAAGCAACATCCAGTTAGATTGCCAGTAAAGTGATACACAACCTAGTGCTTACATATTGACATAAACTTCATAACCTGCTTGGATAAGAAGAGATCCAACCTTTAGAAAATAAACTGTTTGAAAAACATTGCACAATTAAAATAAATATTTGTTAAAAGTGCCAGATTTACATGGAAAACACGGCCAACAGCACTGTAAAGCAATCGACTACGGTAAGGAACTTTTTACATTGCATCCTTTGACAAGATACCATTAGCTTTGACTTGGCTACTGTTGCCGAAGGGAGCGACAACATCCGCACACTCAAAAACTTCTTGTTGCAACCATTCCAGTGCCCGATATAATCACAATACCGAATAGCATTGAAGCAAGTAAAATTAGAGCAACAAAGAACTATCAAATCCATGGGTTTTTACCCACCTCTGCGCATTGAAATTACTCCAAATCTACTGTCTTTTCCACACCTTTTCGTTTCATGCAACAATGTGGCACACGAAAAGCACCTAAAACATTGATGCCAAGAAAACAACCCTTGTTTTAAAATATTCATGCAGAATTTTTACAGTCATGAGATAATGGGAAATAGATCGATCTATGTTATGGTTATTTCCTGCTATCTGAATAGAACATCTAAGATTACGAAATAGATGATACAAGTTGCTTTCTTCTTTTCAAGTTATCTATATATTATTTACCATCCATAGAAAGGTACAGATTGACAACGTTAGAGTAAGGAAAATCCATTATATAGATTCATTGTAACCTAAATCTATTAATCATAAAAAAGAATTAAAAAAAACTTAGGTGCAAATCTCTAGGTTCTTGAAGATCCCCTGCTAAGATGGAGCTAAGTAAATATTAACCACCAGGAAGTCAGCCAATCATTGGCTCACAGTGTTTCCATTGTATACGTTGGATCAGAATAATGTCAAATTCAATAGATAAGAAGGGAGAGGTAGTGAGTCAATCATTAGCTCACTCCCTAGTTGTTAACGTTTTCCAATGGATCTATACTAATCATATTTTTATATTATGGTCATTTAAAAAAATAAAAAATCACGAGTTTTTTACTTCATTTTTGAAATAAAACTTCAGAAATCATTTTTTATTTATTTAAATAGATTAGCATGTTACATATGTAGGGGACACATATTTTCACCTTAGACTACTATAAGAGCACATTTCTCTCGTTGGTGCAGATACATAGAACAAATCCTATATTTTGGACTCAGAATAGATGTTATATTTTGGATTTAGATGTTCAAATTCTAAGCAGCCCATTCTTAATTTTTTGTCATATATCAGAATTATAATCAAAACCATTCATTTATTGTCTTCAAACAGAGAACTATTAAAGATCTTCACATGAAAAGCCTCGAGACCGTTATAATGTAGCAACCATCTATGAAACTGGAAATTGAGCAGGCTTTCTCACTAATCTTACCCGTTTCACCGAGTGGGTTACCAAAAGCCATCTCTCCTCCGTTGGAATTCACTTTATCAAGATCCAATTGTAGTTTTCGGACACAGTACACATATTGTGAAGAAAAGGTCTGCATATGAAATATGGTTAAAATGGATACTTGACAATGCTGAATCAAATAATGTTGGGAATTCCATAAAATTATTATTTTCTGTCAAGCTTACTTCATTAATCACGGAAATTAATCACGGAAGAGATCAGTATCTCTTTGCTTGAAGTCCACATGCCTTGACTGCTGCTGGAATTGCAACAACTGGGCCAATTCCCATCACAACTGGATCAAACCCCAGCAACTACAAAACTCCTGCATGGTCATCATAAGGAAATCACTTCATGACATTGAACTTAATAAATGCACTAAATAATGAATCAATCTGAATACGATACAAAACTACATATACCTATATATTGTGAAGCAAAGGCCTGCATGTGAAATACGGGTTAAATATATACTTGACAATGCCGAATCAAATAATGTTGGGAACTCCATAAAGCTATTACTGTCTGTCAATATTACTTCCTTAATGTCGGAAAGATCAATATCCCTTTGTTTGAAGTTCGTTTGCCTTGACTACAGCTGGAATTGCAACAACTGGGCCAATTCCCATAACGGCTGGATCAAACCTCAACAACTACAAAATTCTTGCATGGTGATGATAAGAAATCACTTCATGACATTGAACTTAACAAATTCACTAAATAATGAATCAATCTGAATACGGTACAAACCTACATATACAAAGAATATGTAAGCCCTTCTGAATCGCCAGTGCCCTTTTCATTAGGAGGGAATCAACAACTCCATCACTCGCTTGGCTTCAGTTCCCTAGTAGCCATTGCATTCCAAAATTATCATGAATGACTAAATAATCAACCTCATAGTTTATACGAATGTTGAATGTTTCACCTTGCATATCTAGTTGAAAACTTTGTGTGCTAAGGGGTTCGCACAAAGAATTTATCGATCCACCCTCCTTGAAGGCAGGTTTAAGCTTTGCTAGAACAAAAGGGTTAGCATAAGGTTGAATCCCATCATAGACAGATATCGTAAAATGTTTGTCCTCTCCAATTTTAAGATCGACAATTTGAAATATAAAACAAGAACCATAATGTCCACGAGCTGAGATCTAGTTTCAACGAGCATATTTACCATTTCTACTGCCATGTAGTAAGTTTTTTTCATAGGATGAACCATACACGTTGGACCAAGGCTTTCAATATTTTTATAAATATAACATTTATACCTTAGTTTCTATTGGGATGATTTAGCCCTTAAAATTTCCAACAATTACTATTGCTGTTGAATGCCTATGAGATTCAACCTGCAAATGTAATTCAATTATTTGTTATCGGTCTAAAAATTTTCCATAAACAAATAAAGCTTTAGCTATTTTAATCAACTTACTGCCCCAAAGTATGGTGAATGCTTCACCTAGCAACAACATAAAAACTTGGATGGAGCACAACGTTGGAAATTTATGACATCTATGATGTTAACAAAAGAGAAAGGATAACTACTTGCAACAACATGATCTTTTTCATGTCGTGAAACTCGATAGAATTCAACAACATTTTCTGAAGTTATATCCATTGAGAGAAGGAAGTCTCGTGCTTGCTTTTGAGTTTCAGTGTATGGGGACATACTCCCACAAATCTAGGTTCAACAATCTAAAATCTAATGAAATTGATTCGCTAAAATAGCAAGTGTTTTATGCATAGCAAAGCCAACTAAATGGAGAACTTAGTATGAAAAGTATCATGGCTACAATTACAATATGTCGATGCTTACCGTTAGATTACCGTTAGATTCACTGGTCCCCCCCGTGCCATTGAGTAGTATGTGCATGTCTTCACATACATGCAATATTGGAATTTTGGAATCGAACGGGTACTTTTTTATTTTCTACGAGAATGTCACTTTGGAGCATTATCGACAATATTTGGTTATTTTGGAAAGAAATAAATATATATTTACTCACATGTTGTTTTATTTTCTCATATCTGATAAGAGTATTATAGCCTAATGGCCATATGTTGCATTTCCTGGGTGTTAGAAAATAGAGTAACTCATGAAATAATGTAAAATAAGGTTCAACCATTCATATTGATAAAAATGTTAGAATAGTAGAGAGTTTTCTAGGTTAACCGTTCCATTTTCATTTATCAACATTTTAGACAACCAATGTGGCCCATCACGAGGGAAGGAAAGATCGATTTGAGGAGAGAATGGATTTTAGCAATTGATGTTGGCATTCTTTAGGAATGGAGGTTTCAGTGATGTTGAGTGTTGTGGTTTTGTATTTTTTGAAGTTGAGGGAGTAAATACATAGGACAACATCAAAACTACTTTGGAAGTTGGGATCTAGCAGTGCGCTTCAAAGATGGATCTCTATGTTTAATTTAGCTTTGTTTTAGTGTAAATTTTAGTCTAGTTAAATAGTACTTGTTTGTTTTGTTTGAAATGTTTGGCTGATTTGAGTGTTATAATTCCATTGGGCTATAGAGTCTATAAACTAAACTAGATTTTAGCATCAATTTTTAGAGGAGTTCTCACAGGGCATGCTAGGTTGCACTAAATGGATCATTTCAAAATTTCAATGGATCGTGGAAAAGCAAAAGTGTAAGTTTCAGTAGAGAGCAAGGAGAAATTAAGAATTCCTTTATCTCACTTCAGTGGAAAACATTAAAATTAGCAACACCCAAAATAGGGTGCTCTAAATAATGAATCATATTTATAAGAGTTTATGTTCATTAATTCGAATATTTAGAATAACTAAGGAAAAAAATAACAATATTTAAACAAATAGACAAAAGAGACACATCACCATTTAACACACCACATGAATCCTAAGAAATGTCCCTCTATTATTGATGCTCCAGTACTTTTAAAATTACAATATACAGAAGGAAATTGCATTCAGAAATCAATGCTTAATACTTTGAACAGTGAAGTATTTATAATGAAAAATTACAAAAATTCTTTACAAAATAGCTGTCAAACTAACAATATATTATTATCCTAATTAAAAACTATATCATCCAATCTTGGTAAAGGAATAGGCCATGTAGGATATTGAAGAGAAGGGTGGCCCTGTTTTGATGGTTTCGGTTGGTAAGTCATCCCTAAACAGTGTTGCGATGCTAAACTAACCCTCATGTTTGTTGTTGCACTCGAAAGTTGATTTACCTCTCTTGAGTTATGCTTTAATCTCGTAAATCAACTAATTATTCCCATCTCTTTTCATCTCGAACTATCGATTTTTTTACTCTCATATAAATTTCATCCACCTCCTTGTATTTGGAAAAAGTTGGTTTTACAATATAAATGTGTTTTAACTGTTCTGTACATGGAAATCATTTGACATGGTCTCCGGAAATGCCTTTGTTGTCACATTTCCCTTTATTACACTAAACTTAATGCTCCTTTTGGTCACTTCCTTCATATTTAGGATATAATCCTGGTGAGTGATCAACTTGTCATTTATGACATAGATACTAGGGAGTCCCTTTTGCATTAAGGCTTCAATTCTATTTGTAAACTTGTTTAGCTACATCTTTAGGGTTTCACACCTTCCTTCCAACTAATTAATGAGATTTCCTTTGTGAAGGCATTCTTGACTTCTAGAATGGTGGTATATATGTTAGTGATTCCTACCTCCTCCAGCGCATACCTAGACATTGAATTTAAGAACTTGATTATATTAGTAGCTTATGTTGGCACCTCTCCCAACTTTTCTCTTCCTTTCATAATAGTTGTTGTTGCCTTCTCCATTAGCTCTTTCTGCTCAAATATTATTTGGATAGAAGACCAAATATCATTCATGGACTCTAATATATTCATCTAAATAAATTCCTTGGCTTGGGCCAAAATTTGACCAATTGAAATGTCTCTCTCTACTTGACAGAACTTGTCCAACAGTTTCTAGGTTTCCTCCATTTTAGCAACCTGAGCAGTTTCACCTTTAGCCTTTTGCACTTCCAAAAGCTTTGGGTCGGCCCTGGAAAGTATAACTTTACTTTGATTGTAGTGACATGCTCTATAATGTCTATGTTACCTGTTCAACACTTGGAGTCTCAGTGGAAGAAGTAGCTTGAGTGGTTCCTCCTCTTGATGGGTGTTGAGAAATAGATATGGCATCCAGGGGGACAGTGGCCATATTTAGACTTTCTTCCTTCTCCTTTAGCAATTTCTCCAACTCTATATCTATCTTCGTAATATATACATTCTGCCCTATGATTAATTTCATCATGTCTACTTTTTCTGCTTCAGCCTCTTCAATATCCTTGGTCATTGGATCTTTTATTGCTCGCATCTTGAGTTGTTTCCTTAATGCTGCAATGTCGAGGTTCTTCCTTCTAACAATCTCCTCAATAGCATTGCCATATTTAGGGTCTTACCCTATTTTAATCACCAAGTCTTCCAAGGAATTGATCCTATTATCTTTCGCAAAGGAGGAGATTTTCTCCATTTTGATGAGTGACTCGACATTTACAAAAGAAACTTGCAATTTAGATAGGGACATTGTAGTGTTAGGTAGAGTGGAGGATATCATTTGACCAGTCTTTTTGTGCACCTCCATTTGATCAATGGGATGTATACCCTTTGTGGTGAACTCAAATATTGTGATTTTTTACTCTACTGTTGATTTGGGATATGGAATCTGGCCCTCAAGAAAGGCCATCTGCATTTGTCCATGCTCTCTATCAAAGACTTATAGCAACTTACTCTATGAGTTGGAGTTTTGCTTCTAGAATTGGTTATATTTCCAGAATTTCATTGCTTAGCTTTATCTCTCTGTACCCGTCAAAAATTGTCTTCTCTTTTTCTGTTTGGACATTTTGTGATTCTATCTCACTTTCCTTATGACCTTGTGAATATGAAGGTTTAGAAGAAGATGCAGTGAATTTGGTAGTTGGAGGTGGTGAATCTATGATGATGACAATTTCCTTCTCTTCATTTTATTTGTCCAACTCTACTCTAGGAGTTACCTTTTCTCTCTTCCTATAGTTGATTTTAAATTCTTTGGCTTCAGTCGCAATTGTAGATGATGATCCTTACTCCCCTTGTCTTTTTCTTGATTTTTCCTAAGGAACAAGATCCTACAAACTAGAAGTAGACATAAGTTTTTCTTCAACTTCGTACAAGTTATTTTCTACCCACTCTCATTGATTGACATACTGTTCTATATATGGCCTTAAAGTATGAATGTAAGGATTGTTTTTTATTTTCCAATCTGAGCTTTGAGATGATGCCATAGGGGTAATAATATGAAGTAAAGCTCAAACTAAATTTCATTTCTTTAAGTAACTTATGTGCCTCTTCACCTAATGCCCTTGTGTTACACAGAAATGGGCCCACCTTTGTCTTTATCCTTAATTTTTAATTCTGCCTCGCCACTACAAAGTTGATTTCATCCGAACTCAGCATCTGCTTGATATATTCCAAGGAAAAAATCCTCATTGGGAGGTATTTTGGGAGTTTATAGGGTGCCAGTTCACATCCATGCTCACTAATTTATGTGTATTTTTTTATAGGTACCAATCTCCAATCTTTGCTTCGTTTGACAAATGTAAAATTCTTTTGATCTCCTCACTAATTATGTGCTACATAGCACTATTCAGAACGTTCATGGTTGCATAAAAAAAGTCTTCCATAAACTATTTATAACTGAATTCATGTTGTTCTCTCATGACTAATGAGGTCAGAAAGATCACTTGCTACTCGTTCCCTGCATCATCAAGCTTTTGTAATGCAAAATTCAATTTATTTGTCTCGTAATAGAGGAACATGTAAATCAAAATAGAGGTGTAATTGAACACATTCTCTGTAGGAAACTTAATAAGCTTCTAATGAATATTATCAGCTAAAAATTGATTGAAGTTGACCACTAAGGAGGGCTTTCTATCTATGAAAAATATGGAAAGGAATCCTAGAATAGGCTCATCTACCCACTGATCAGAATGATAGCCTAAAATGTAAGAAACCATGGAAGAAATCTGCTTCGCTTGATCAAGGAGGATGGAAGAAGAATATGGATGATTTTTTTTGGGTAATTGGGCATTTTGTGGCAAGAAAATCACAAAAATTTTGGCTCTCGTGGCAAAGTCTAGCATTTTATAAGGTTGGGTGAGGGCTTCTAAGGAGAAAAGGGTAGCATTTTCGATGTGGGGGCATCGTCATTTCGTCAATGAATTGGGCTGTTATGGTGAAAAAAATGTCACCTCTAGGAGAAATAATGGCTCTTTGGGCAAGGATATAAGAAGCTTGACATCTTCTCGTAAATTCTGCGGCATGGAATATCAAGGCGAAAATGTAATGGGGGAGGTTTGACTCGGAGAGACTGATCTCATCAGTTTTATCTATGTTCTTACCCTATAGCCAACAATATACTTCCAGAAAATTGCAGTGACACAAAGTTTCATTACATTTGTAATCCCTATCAGCTAAAGTTGCATGATCTAAATCTACAGAAGAGGGAATTAAAGGATTAATGGTCTTCCCATGGGTCTTATCCTTAGGAGGCATGGCTATGAAATTCTGGGTACAAGATGAATTTTCACAAGAGGCCTAACGAGGAAGAAAGAATAAGGGTTTCTTAGGCAAAAATGAGACGAAATGTGAGTGCATCTTAGCTTGGTCATGAAGATGCTTTGATAGAGATCATTGAAGGAAATTGTGCATAACATAAACAACAAGAGTGAAAAGATGTTACAATGATAGGCTATGGGATATTTAAAATCTGCGATGAATGTCCCTTTGGAAAATGTTGCGGGACCGTTAGGTTGAACAGTTACCCAAGAGAAAACGAAATGAATGAAGAAGGGTTATTTTGGTCGGGAACACATTTAATTGGTCCAACGGTCATGACATGTGGCAGGCGGAGAGTGGTGGAGGAAGAGTGGTGGGGAGCTTTAGGATGAATGGGGAAGGAATTTTCTAGAGGGTGTAGCAAGTGGTTAGCAGTTTTGGTTGGGGGGGGACGAAATCACTAGAATGTGCCACATAATGGGTAGGGACGAGCGGGAGAAACCACCTTCTCGACCCTTGGCTGCACAGTGGTAAAGGAAGATTGAAAAATAGGGGCTGAAAAATGATGAGGTCCGTCGATGAAGCAGGGGATTATATCTTGAGGCTCTCAGAGATCCCAAACTTTAATCATAAGCAACAAACCATATCTATCCTTATATGATTTTCATATTAGTTTTCGAACATAGGATAAGGATGGATGATGAAAAGTATGTAATATTTTATCCATAGCCCACACATTTCCCTATTGAAATTAGGATGAGGGATATATAATGAAACATTTTTAATACTTTATCTCATCATCCACATTACGGCCTTTTATGCTATCCATAAAACTTAGGATAAAATTTGTATATGCAAATTTTTGCCAAATCACCTAATCTACCTACCTTTTTCTAGACTAGCATTTTTTATTTTCATCTCCTAGGTGCACTTTGACTGCAAAAGTCATTTTATTTTTCTTTTATGCAGAATGAAAAAACTATCTAACCTATCTCTTATTTCTTCTATTGATTCAAATCAAGCAATTGGATCAGTTTCATTTTCTACCTAACTAATGATTTACTCAGATTAATTTGTTGGGTAAATATTTATTCCCTATCTAATTCACAGAAATTTAAGTAACTTTAATCATGATTACACTGTATGATTAAATTAAAACTAGTGATTGTGGTATTTTGAACAAGGTGCACACAATCTTATTTTACAGTAATGAAGCAAAAGTAACTATGAGCAGTGGCATTTAAACGTGCAACACTTTCAGTGTTATTCTTTTCAACTTTTGTTTCTTTTGGAGGAGTTCAATCTTTTCTTCTTTTTTGATATTATTATTTTTTCTCTTTATTTTTCTTCTTTATACCCTCTTTTCATATATTATTCTATTTTTCCTCTTTGTTTGGAGATCATTGGTAGATTTAGAGTATTTAAAAAATAAGATTTTTGAGATAGAATGCTAAATTACTTTGAGATCCTATAAATTATAGGACCCCAACATTGGCTCCAACTGAGGATGGTACTCTCTATGAGGAGCCAAAAACATGTGATCAGTAGGCTTGACTATCTTATTTCTGCAATTTCTACCTGTGATTTCTTTGTTACAACACATATGGTAACTCATCGATAGAAGCTCGCAGCCTTCCCTGTGGGATTCAACTTCTGTTAACAAATCACCCAATCCAAAAAATAAGGAAAATGATATTTACAATGACAAATGGTAATAAAATATCTATTTCCTAGAGAAAAAGTGTTTGATCAGCGCAAACGAAGGAATGGAGGAATGTTGTGCTCCAAATAATTATTTATCACAACCTTAGTAATGGTGTAAGGACCATGTCGGTGTGGTGAGAGCTTCTGATGGGCTATTGTAAGGCATTCTTTCTGCAGATGCAACCAAACATTGTTGCCCACCTGGAGCTTGTGTGGTACCCCTGTGGGTGAGGAGAAGTTGTTCCTATGTTTTTTCATGACAGTATTCCTCTGTTTTTGTTGTTCCATGGAGTAACCCTTCAAGAGGGTCATGGATGTGGTGACAATCTTCCCCTTACTTTGGGTGTGATCCAAACAAATGAATTTCCTAGTCTAGGACATGAGCTTTCTACCTCTCTTAGCAACGATCAAAGAGGTAGCAGTAGGTGGACCTGCCTCTGGTATCTTGTATAATGAATTATCCAAAGAAATAATGATAGCACGCGACCTTAACTCATACAAAACATGTAGCGTTCACAAGTATTGCTGGCCTAATAATATATCACAAACATCCAAAGGTGTAACATCACACAATACCTCGTCTGTGAAAGGCTTAATGATGTAGGGAAGGTGACACTGCTGGTGAACTTTTAGATCTCATCCTTCATGAAGCCACCTAATACCTCTACTAAAATGACGTTCTTTTCGCTACCACTGTCGACCACAAATTGCAGCGGGGAGCCCTCCACCCACATCTATGAGTGGAAAATATGCTCTCCCTCCTCTGGGCCATTGGGCTTGTTCTTCTAGATCTTGGCAGTGGTAGTAGTGATTTTTGGTTCTGCATCAATGATCTGCTTCCCTTTGCCATTCCGCTTGTTGGGTTCTAACTCATGGTCGAAACATGCATCTAATTTTGGAGCCTTCAACTCGGCCACCAGCGACTTCTTGGTCCAACACTCACTTGTGTTATGAGTGGGACTCTTGTTGAACTCACACCACTTTCCTATGTCCTTCTTCGACTTCGTGGTGTTGTTTTTTTTATGTGGCCTTGACGGGTTGTCTTTGGTCACCTCCCCTTGGCTTTGTCCTTTGATCTTCAGATTTTCAAATCCAAAGTATCACTTCTTCTCTTTGAACTTTTGCTTGATTTTGATAGCGTATCGGTACGCTGTGCTAAGTGAGGAGATATTCAGGAATTCCATCTCTTCTTGCATGTATCTATTTAGGCAGCCACCGTATTTGAGTACTAGATACCACGCAAAATCTTTGATGCCCAAATGTGTGCGAAGGGTATGAAATTTTTTTATGAACTCTAGCACATCTTGGTCTCGTCCTTGGCACAATGTGGCCCATTTGATGTATTTGTCATCATAGCTATTGACAGGGTAGTGCTGCTCCTTGACGACATCCTGGAATGAATCCCAAGTGGGTGTGGCTGAAAAATAGTGAGCCCATACTTTCATTCTTCTATTCGCATTAGGTTTCCCACCAGTCCCTGATTTGGTGGGCTGCTTTGAGAAGAGTGAAAACAATGTTTTCCCAGCTTGCAAATTCATGAACAGAAAAATACCAATCTAGCATATTTTACCATTTATCTATGGTATCTTCGTCTATTTGACCCTCGAAGATGGGGATTTCAAAACTAACTTGTACCTTAAATGGTGTGGTATTTCCAAATTAGCTGTTGGAAGTCGATGCGTCACCTCTTGGTAGCCACTGAAGGATCTGCGCAAAGTTATCCATCATCGTGTTCCTTTTTCGTTCGAGGGCTTCTTCGAGCAATATTTTGATAGGATCTCCTGCCCCCTTGTCTTCCTTTCCATTCGGGAGGCCATCAAGATTTATGAGTTTGGTCTTGCAAACATTGACCAGTTGAAGTCCTAACTCCTTATATCACGACCTCATTGGGGACATCCAAATAAAAACAAAGAAAATTCAAACCGCTTTGATACCACTGATCCAGATTTAAACAAGAACACAAGAAAATACATAGATAATGATATACACAAAGATGCAGTGGAAATAATACTTCATTTCATTAATGTAAAATATTGAAATATGCTTACAAACAAAAATGGAAAGAAACCAGCTAGGGCGAGGGTATCTTATCTCTAAGAAGAGATGTGGTTGATACATGCCTCTGAATTTTTACAATGAGGCTCGAAGGCCTATTTATTTTCGAGAAATAATGGAAAACCCTTAATATCCCAAAACCTAATCCTAGAAGATGAAAAATCAAATTGTGGGCCCCGTTTTGGTAAACTAGTACATCGATTTCCTGGTGTTGTAACCTTGGCACTGAATATCTGTTTGACGTGCACAATAGCTCGTTAGAAAGACATATCTGAGAGTTATAACTTTGGGAAGAGAAAAATTGGTCCATGCACCCATGTTGCTCCCATATTTCTCAAAAAATCGTCGTTTAGGGCTCCAAAACTGCTCCGCAAGTTCAGGAGCAGAAAAACTCCAAAAAATAGTAAATTCTGCTACACTTATGGAAACTAAAAAACTGAGAGAGACAGTTGTGGGGGTCCAAATGGGATAGGTGGGTGGCCACAAACATCCACCTGGATCATATGTTCATTGTTCCAATACCAAAGAAATAATTTTTCACCTTTCGCCTGAACCACCACTTGACCCCATAGAAGATTTGGCAAACCCTTACCTATGTCACACATCATCATCCATACTCATTATTCCTGATACAAATATAGAAATCTAAGAAATACACCATTATTTACATGCATACAACCACCATTTTGATACTACAATTGAATGGCCACTAATTGGCCTATCCCTAATCAATGAGTACAACACAAAAGGTCTACTCTCTATGGATTCCCCAACCCTTTTCCCCATAGGAGCTGCAATGCTGAATCAAACAAGAATAAAAGAAGTGCAATTACGTGAATGCACACTTCATCTCATATTCTAATACGGTAACAAATTCGTAAAGCACCCATGCTTTCATTATTACATATACAATCTCATGATGCGATATCACAGTCAAGCAACATGATCCATTTCTTTTGGAAAAAACATCGCAGATAACTTTCCAATATCTATTGAAGATATGAGCATCCCATCAGACCAATTTCCAGATAAGAATATGGCAGAAAAAGTCATGTGATTTGGTTTCTCTTTAGGCAGCACAACATCTTTTTGGCACAAAGCTAAAAATTAACTAACGAACATGATATCTCAGCTCAGTTTCCCATTATTTTTCACATTAAGCGCAACTTATACAAAATGTCTTGATCTAGATGTAGTCAAGCGCGGATGTGAACCTTGTGATATTGCAAGACGAAAAAAATGGAGAAACGATAACATTATCTCTAACCCACATTTAACATCTCTATATATTCCCCATAGAATCACAACATTTCATGAAGTTATCTTACATAAACACTTGCATGCAAAAGACTATTGGTATAGCTAAGCATTCTACTACATTTCATTCGTAACTCTCTAAACATCAAAGCTCATCTACTACAAAATTATCTTAGACAAATGTATACTTAACAAGTATGAATGGAAACATAGAAAATGTGCAATAATCCATGGTCTCTTTTGGATAGAAAATACACCTGATATGGAAACCCTCAACTAGGAAGACATAGAAGCAGTGGATATTTCTAACCAATTCTTTAACAAATATATTTCAGCTTGGAACCGTCACATTCCTTCTCTTTCGAGAAAACCGATTACTGAGACAAATTCATAAGGCCCTTATCTATTGTCCACGCCACATATTCTCAGAACCAATCCTCTCAGTGATTATGAACAAATCATCAATTGCATTGAATGTTACACAAAATGCATCAAAAGCACAAGCCTAGGAGAGAAAGGATACTCATTTGAACGTCTCTATAAAGCACCATGGGAATTATATCCAAAATTATCCTTACTCATTGATTCCAATCGACAAAAAACATACATCTCTTCTCACAACTATGATCGACTCAATACCCATAACTCTACCGTCCTATCTATTTGGCGTGCAAATTTTGACTACCAACAAATACTCTCCATACATGTTGTATAGAAATATATTGCAAAATATGCATCCAAAGCAGAAAAAATTATGAAAGCTTCCACCACGTGCTATGTAGAATTGTCTTAGATTCACCCAATGTTGACACAACAACATCTACATTTCAAAAATTCCTTGTAGAAACCCTTGTTGATCGTGACATCGAAGCACAAGAAACCTGCAATATGGTGGAAAAATTACCATTAACATTGTGTATTCAAGCATTATTTTCTTCAAATGGAAGCCAAGAAAATTATATGCACCTTCCACAAACTAACACCACCTCTTCTACATCACCACACATCATAAGTACATATATCCAATGCCTATATACCATATAATCCACATTGCTTATAGAAATAGCAATATCTTTGACATATGATCCTTGTCGCAAGACAAATAAAAGAAAACATAGAACTACAGAAGAAATTATTTGGGTCATACCACGCTACTCCTCCATACTATCCACAACATAACTCTTTTATGCTGACTTTTTATCGATTTCAACTTATGCTATACAAACCCTTTCACCATATTGTACAAGATATAGGATATTATGTCTTAGAATTCATAAAAAACTAACAAATATTTTTTCGTTTCTACAACACTTGGCATCAACACCGCACAATATCTGATATTGAATCTGTTGCAAATGATAACTCAACTATTCATGAAAGAAATCCTCTAGACACCATGGAAATAAATTGATGGGAATTAGTATCCCAATTTCTTCGTACAAACAATCTCCTCATAAATTACCTTGACATGGTTAGCCTTCGTGGTTTTGATGACAACCATAATTGGAATCATACCACTTCCCATTAGATCTACAAAATAATGGCATACAATTCATTGAGAATAGCAGCTCTGTTCAACACATTATTCAAACCCATAAACATAGCATTACGATCCTTACTACATTATCTCCAATGAAAATAAAAGCTCTAAATATTATTTCTAATAATTTTGCTAAGAAGGATATTTTAGCCACTCTAAGAATGATAATACAAGGCACTTTTGGTATAGGAAAATCCCTCCTTATAAATTGCATCAAATAAATTATCATAACCCTTGCAAGCCTAAAAACTTCACCGATCATGCTCCTCACCCCTACAGGCATTAAAGATCTATTCCACCCTCCACCTTCCTATAAAGGATCTTACACCCACACAAGGCAATGTTCTTGAAAAAATCCAAGAAGAAATTAAGCATATCAGACACATACTCATCGATGAAGTGAGCTTCATTGGACCAGATCTTCTAGGACATATTGGTGAATGCCTTCAAAAGGCATTTCAACTACAAAGAAACACTCTTTTTGGTGGGTGTTCCATTATGTTAGTTTGTGATGTCGACCAGTTACTACCCATCAAGGACATACCTCTATATGTTTGCATGAGCCACATAAGCACACTGTGGAACATATTTAACACAATAATCACATTGGACAAAATATGTCATCAACAAGGTGACAACATCACCTAACTTGCTTTCAGGAACATCCTCTAGAACATTAGAAATGAAAATCCAACAATTGACGACTTTAGCGTAATCATGTCACGCACAAACTCGTTGTTATCAGAAGATGAAATAAATTGTTTCCATGATTCCATGCACCTATTTCCCACCAATTCTCAAATAACAATCAGTAATAAGTAAATGATACAAATTTTAAACACTCTTGTCGCAATATCCATTGGTGAAGATGACAACACATATTCCAACATTTGCTCAGAACGCGAGCAACTTGAGCGAATTGTGCTTCTATGCAAATTCCAAAATGTGATGCTAACTTCCAACCTTTGGGTTTTATCTCCACTTATGAATGGTTCTCTTAGATAAATTATATCTATCTTCTACAAAGAAGAAACTGCACCTCCAAAACTTTCAACTTTTTCTGTTGTAGCTTTTCCAAAATACATCGAACCTCCTTGGGATGAAAGAAATGCCACTCATTTTCCTATTCTAGTAATAAAAATAGATGGAACTATGCAAATTCCACTAAGGATGGCTTGGGAATTAACCATACATAAATCTCAAGATATGGCATTGCTGAAAGAAAGAATTGACTTTGCAAAAACTAAATATGAATGTCTCACATTCACATCAATTTCAAGAGTCCCTTCTCTACAAGACCTTCAGATTTCTCCTCACTAAGTTTTGTTCATTATGATAAAATGAAAGAAAACAAAAGAATTGCTCATAGAAAACATACAGAAGAAATTATTTGTACAATGCCAGCTCGAGACAATTTGCTCCAACCCATACATTAACATCTCCAAACTGTTTCCTATATTTATTAAGCTCAATCTATTTTGTAACATACCTTTCATATCTTTGAAAAATAGTCAAACTTAATCATTATTAATACATGGTTGAAAATATTAAATTTTCATTATATCTTTTATTTACTTGGTTCTAACATTTTTTTTTTCTTTTGCAACAGGACATATGGACTCAAAAATAACACAAATATATAACTACTATGATGAGATTGAAGCATTAATTCTTACATTGCAAAACATAGAAAACATATTTCTACTAGTACCAAATCCAGAAGTACAATTATACCGCCTCCATCCAGCTATACAATTATTACTACTAATAAGATATAGTCTGAAATTCGTAATCCACATTCATCAACCTCACAGAATGCGAAAAATATGGATAGACTGGAAAGCAATAAATATGCATCTCCAATTACACATAAATCTTCAATAATGTTGGATATTCCATAGTTCGCCTTGCATTTTAGACTAACAATATTTAAATCCCTATGACTAAGGTAAATTCATTTCCATTCATTCCAAATTCATTTTAACACAACTCACATGCAAACTATTACTAACAAATTTTCATAATTAATTTACATATTACAAATTTTAACAAAATATACATTTTGCAGGTTCATTGCTACTTCTTCAAGTCTTGAATGTTGCCAACAAGTTTTTTTTCATTTGAAAATATGCATTGGCAACCACAATTCTCTTCACGATGTTATATTTATTTTTTCACCTCTTTCATTACAATAGAGACTTGTATTTTTCAACTGAAACTTGAAAAAGCATCTGTCAAGATCAAGAGGCATTCCTCATTACAAGCATTATACTATATGTAAATTTCACCTAATGTATATAACTTACCTTCATCTTCCACTGTTACATGCAATCTAGTTTATTAATTATTATTTTCATTAGCCTTTCCCATGTAAACTACTACTAATGAATTTCCATAATTTATTTCCATATTTCAAATACTAATAATACTTCTACATCACTTTAACAAAATATAGATTTCGCAATTACTTTACTACATCTTCAAGTATTGGACGAATCCAAGAAGTTTTGATGCATTTTCAAATATGGAATGACAACCATGATGTTGTTCACAATGTAATATAATTTTTTTCACCTCTTCAATTACAATCTACTGGTATTTTTTTATAAAAACTTAAAAAGTCATCATTGGAGATCAAATGATGATTAATCTTCAATTTCCCTAGATATAAAAAAGAAGTTCCATAAATCGGTCACGTATGGAAAAATTACATATCTGAAGAAAAATATCATGTCTTAAACAACCTTCTGTCTCTCACAATTGCTTAAAAATAAAAGACAATAAACCTTAAAATAACATACAAAAACATGTTCACATAAACAAGAACAACATGGATAATGGATAACCTCTACATGAAACTATTATTATTTACAAAATATCCATTTCTGGAATACACATAACTAATAATTGAAACTATAACTTATTATCATCCTCCCTTTCTTTCCACAATATCCAGTCACATGTCACTATTCTTCCACACTTTATGCCTTACGACATTTCCTTTGCAACATCTGGTGCAAATTCTAGTTTATTCTTGTTGTGATATAATTTAAATTAAGTGACAAGTTCATTTTTGAGCTTTCTCAATTCAAAATAGAGTTTTGGATATATATATATATATATATATATATTTTAAGGTATAATGTTTGAGTGATAAGAACATATTGAACTCTTGTTTTCTAAATTAATATCTACGATATTTTGAGGAATTCTACTTTTGTGTTTCAACACATAAAAACACCTATATATCATATATCTAAGATCAATAGATATTTAAGTTATTTTTGGAAAAAAATAGCATGGAAAATGTAAACTATTTTTTTCGATGTTTAAAACATTGATTGAAATGTGATTTTGGCTTTTATTTATAACTTTCTAAAAATTGCAAACTAAACTTTATTTTCATATCACACTCTATACCCAATAAATATTAAAAAACTCAGGTTTATGAATTCCTCCCAATGGGACAATTTGAAGTTTAGGTAATGGACATTATCCACCTACCTCTAAAAGCGATCACACAACCAGAAGTTCAAAGCTCTAAGTTTATTACATCATGCAACCATAACTCAAAAGCTCTAATTTTCTTTCACTGTGAAAGTTAATATGCAAATGATAAGTTGCATTAAAATAATTATAACTGGATGAAATCAATATTTAATGAATCAACACAATAATTTTTTTGTCAAGTTGTTCGTCCTACTCGAGACTTGACCTGTGGCTTAAGGAGTTGTGACTTAGGGGAATATTAGTCTTCAAAGTCACTCGGGGATTGCATCCGGCCTTGGCCACGCCAACACTTAGATGACTAGATTTTTTAGCATGTCTTCTCCCCCAAGCACAGGGCACAACCACCCCTCGCGAGGTTTCATCTCGGGTCACCATGCTAGTGAGGCCCATTGTCAATGAGTTGTGCTAGTGAAACTTGACAATAATAAGCACAATAGTAGAAACAAAGAAATAATTGAAAAAAAATGAAAATGACATTTTGGATTTCAAAATTAAAATTAATTTTAAAATATTTTTAAAAATAATTTATTTCATTAGTTGTTTCTTTCATTATTTAACTAATATGAAATATAAATTCATTGATTTAATTTAAATTTAATTAATGAAACAATATGTTTTAGTAATCCATGAGGTCGTTGATTAATTATAAATTCATTGATATCTTTAAACTTAATTGATCACACTACTATGTGAGTGATTTGATATTTCCACTGTGAATCATATTGTTAGATATTTGCAGACTAACTTCTATTATGTTTTAATCATCGATAAGACCATTCATTAATGGAACGCCTTCAAGAGAGAATTTGTTTGGTATAAATATTCACTTTGTCCTCGAGCTCAAACCTTTGAAATCTGAACCAAACCAATCATATCATTTAAAAATTGGCACAATCTATAGATTATACTCAAAAGTATTAAAAACTTGAAATTATTTGGTTCGAGAGTTTTGTACGAGTGACTTTGACATAATGGTGATTTTTTACCTTAAATTATGTGTGTGTAATTCCTTATTCTAGTGGATGCAACTCCCTTGTTTCCTTGTTATAGTTGTTGCAACTCCCTTATTTCCTTGTTACATTTGTAGCAAATCACCTTTAATGATGACATCTCACCTATAACTTATTACTAAAACTTTACTACTATGATGTCCAATTATATACCATATTTACATATAAATAAACTAATTAGAGAATTTTCTTTTAAATTGTAAAGTTAATTATGTTTCTTTAACTATCTTTCATTTTATTTGATTTTATTGTTTCAAAATTTAGTCAATAATAGTTGGATTTCTTCTTAGAATGATCTTATTTAATGCATTTTTGATCATTTTGTAGTTTTGATCGTTCTGCTAAATAATGTGTTTCATCATAATTTAGGTATAGTTAAGTGACAAGTAAATTTATTAGAGTTTTCTCACATGAATTTAATTGGCTCTAACTTGGTTTTAAAATGTTATACAACTATATTTTGAATTTTAATATACATTTTATGCTCTAAGGTGATTCAAAATTAAATTTTGAATAGAATATTTCAATTGCAGAAATTTTTTATCCTTATTTATGATTCATTAATTAAGCATTGATCTTGTTACACATGCATTCATCACCATAATTAGTTTTCCACTAGATTAGATTTTATCCTTTTTTTTTTCGTTTAGCTATTATGAAAGTCAATCGTGTGAAAGGTGAACCAAATAAAATATACGAATAAAACAAATTATATAATTTTAGAACTCAGTGCAACTCCTTGTTTAGTGGTGTAAATTATATTACTTTTAGTAGGGGAAACTACCTCGTAATGGTGGAAAATCCCTTGTACATTACTAAAACATATTATTGTTTGTTGAAATCTATGTTTTACACGTTGAAAATTATATTTTGGTTGTCATGTTCTTGATATTCATTTATAATTTGGAAACAATAGTTATTTATTTTGTTGTGTTTCACCACATACTTCTCCTATTGTTCACCTTCTCATATATTGGCAACTCAGCTAAAGGTATCAAATCCATTTATTGAAAAACAACAAAAATCTATTAAAAAATATAGTTATGTTCTTAAAATGTTTGAATATTTTAGGTGATTTTTTAATCTTTTTGATAAAACTATACCCGTACACCAACTCTTAAAATTATGACAAACTGTTTGCATGAAACAAGTCCAACATTGTCCATGAGCAAGATGTATAAAATATTAGTATCGCTCTTCCTTAAGGGAGAAAATAAAGAATGTCTAGCATTGTCCAAGAGCAAGTTGCATAAAATATTTACCATGAGATTTAGAACAAATTTACTATTATTATCCCTCCTCCTTAAAGCTACAAAAAAAAAAAATTACCATTATCCATGAGCAAGTTGCATAAAATATTTACTATTATTATCACTCCTCAAAGATGCAAAAAATATTTACTATTATTATCAATCCACCTTAAATGTGCACAAAATTTCAAATTATATTTCTCTTATCATCACTTCAAGATAGAATCAAATTTGAAGTAAAAATCTAATCTTTAAAATAAAACAATACAACAAATACTTAGAAATTTACATGCTCAGGAAACAAGTGGAAGATATGATGAGAGGGATGGATGGTCATTGAACTAGAGATTGTCTACATTGTCAAAATAAATATAGTTTCCTTTAAATCGTTGGAGTTACAAATGTGTAGTTGTTTGTGCCTACGATTCATTCTCAAACTAATGGAAATCCTGTCACTAATAGGAGATAAGTTCCAAATGATAAACAAGGACCTCACCAAACATATTTAAATTAGAGAGAAAAGAAACCCAAATAGCTTCTCACTTTATTTCAACATTTCATTTTGTGCTTAATTTGAAATTTGAAATCATGGTGTGACAGTAGAATCATGCATTGGTGTGTACCATCATTTACATCTTAATTTGAAATTTTAAATCTTGGTGTGAGAGCAACATCATGCATGGTGTGTACAATCATTTATAGCTAGACCGTAATGAAAACAAACATTAGGAGGATGTTGACGAAACAAAGGAGACAGACATTGTTGGAGTAGACAAAGTGGGCCCATCAAAGTAGATAGAAAATGACTAATGTCTAGCGAGAGCACATAAAACAAACATCAAATTGTAAGACTACAAACATTTCTAATTTTACTTTGCTTCTAAAAAACATAGAAAATTGTATTATTTTAACATGTTTCCTCAATTAATTTTTTCCATGGAATTTCAAAGTTTTACAATTATTTTATAAAATCTAGTATATTTAATATTTCGAAATAAAAAAAGGTCGTGCAGGCGGCGTAGTGGTAAAGTTGGCATCGTCATGATGCACCGGCCTTGTGTTCGATTTCGAGCAAGGTCATAGCTTGTCGTGCGAGTAGCTAGCCTAAATCGGGCCAAGTCCACTACCTTTTCCCCAAATGCGGGTGCTGAGTGGCGTTAGTAAGGTGATGGGACAGGTGTGCAGGGGAGGCCACCTGCCCGCCATGCGCAGATGTGACCTGTACGCTAGAGGAGAGGGACATTCCCGGTGGATTGGGTTAAATTACAGAGGATGACAACAAAGGAGCATTTACGCTTCGTCCATTTTCGATTGTGCAACACGGCTCGACTCCTCGGCAACCATGTAGACCATGTTAATGGCGGGAGTGCTTCGAGGCAAGGGCAGCGACAATATTAACGATGGAAACACATACATTACCATGCTCACTCAGGTATGGTTTGGGGTTCTTCTGCCACCTCTGGTGCTATTGAGTTTAAGCCATGGTTTGAATAGCCAGCCTGTTTTCGATCCTCTCGGCTTTCGACATCCCAATTCGGCTCTACTCAGCCCTGTTAATATGGTTAGGCCTCGACAACGAATGCTAAGCCGTCGTGGCTCCAATCGAGGAGGGTCCTCGTTCCCTACAACAGAGGCGGAGACCTTTCCCCATTGCCACTGCCACTGCCATTGCCCTCATGCAGGAGGTGCTAGCTTTCTGAGGCAGAGCCAACATCTAGAAGCTAGCTCTCTTGGGTCTTCATCCTCACCTTTTTTCGGTTCAACAATATTCACCTTCAATAGCCCTTTGAATTTCCCCAGATCAACACCCAAGTCTGTGTGTTATTCATAGATGAAGCCCAAGACGAGGGCGAAACCATTGCACATCAAGAGTTTACCTCACCATTCAATGTCGTGAAGGCTATGGAGATGCCCTCTGTAGACTCGGGGAAGGTAATGGAAAGACCACACTTTCAGAAGGAGGATGTCCAGATGGAGCCCGACACGACTGCGGCACAGGAGGTCCAAGCTCACGAAGCGGAAGAATATGGTTGGTGCAGAGCTTTGGAGGAGGTTCTAGAAGATTAAACTGTTGTTCTGTCTCAGGTCATGCTGCTTGGAAGGGATTTTGCTTACTCCTTTTTGGATTTGTCTTTGTGTCAAAAAAAAATTCATTTGTCTTCGTGTGAAAATGTTTCTGTGTTAATGTGTCAATGTGGCACTGTGCCAATGTTGTTGTTCAAGGCCGGTTTTCGTAACATTTGGACGGATACTCTGTGTCAAATTCTCTAAATTCCCCTGCGCAGGATTGTTCTTCTGTTTGCTATCGCCCTTGTGTGGGAATGACTAACAGTCAGGTTCGCCGTCTTTTTTTGCTACAAGAGGTTGTTCCATGCTGCCATTCTTTGAGGCAACTAGATCTTCTAGACACCTTGAATGTATTTGTACTCTGGTTTTGTATATAACAGAATAGTTTTACCGAGAAAAAAAAATATTTAGAAATAAAATAGATAGTATAAACAAAATTGATTGAGATTAAATTTTGATCAAACATAGGAAAGGGTAAAAATAGTTATGTATTTTCCTCTCAAAATTACTTTATTAATAAAGGTGGTAATATTCCAAAATGTTTGGTTTCCGAGATTTTGTGAGCCTTGGTATTGCCCCAAAAATGTTGCAATATCCTTTGGATCCTCAACTCAAATTATAAACCCGATCTTTGTACAAACTTCAAGGTGAAAGTTCCATACGCATAGTAGATAGGGTTCCACTCATGGCACCATCAATTATAACATTACATAAAAAGTATCTCAGAGACCCTTCCTCCTACTAAATTAAAATGAAAACTTGTTGATAAAAGGACAATTAAAAATTGCTTCTAGCTATCAAAATAGAAATTCTGTTGACTCAAATTGTAAAAATGTAACTAATCTATTTATGAAAGGAAAAATGGTAACATACTTGTAGAAATAAAGATACGTTATCTTGCATAATTCATCAAATTAACTCATGTACTTGTAGAAATGAAACCAATCTATCTTGCATAATTAATCAAACTACCAATCAAAATTGCATGTACTCTATTTTTGCAATGAAGAAAAGTAAGGTTTGGAGTGGCGTAGGAGGTTTCACAGATAATATTATCCTAGTTGGGCATCATTATGAATCTATGCTAAGTTGAAGTTGTTGTGGGGATAGAAAGTAAGGAATGAAAGTGCTAATACAAGTTTGTTATAGGTGATTGCTACAGGAGTTATGTAATGCTACAGGTAGGCATGTAATGCTACTTGAGGCTGTCTTAGTGGTTTTTGTAGGTGAAAACATTGTCTTAAGGGTATGGAGATGTGGATAGTAGTTTAATAAAATGAGATGGGGTTGGTATGAGCCCGTAGCCAAGGTTAGGACCTCTCGAAGTCCCATATTGCACTAGGATGAGTGCTCTCATTCACCTAGGAAGAATAGATTATAAAATAGGGTTTTTGGATAGATTTTGGAAGTGGAAGGGAAAGATAAAGGAGATTAGGATGGAAGTGGTGAAGGTTCCCTTTCCTATAGATCAACCATCCTTGCAATCAATCACATACATGCATCCATTTATCCTTAACAAAATGAAATAACTTATGATGTATAATATTAGTTCGATTTAAATAACATCTAATTTACGCAATACCACTCATATAATCACTAAACTCACTTCTAAGCTATAAAAAGAAAATGCAAGCCATGGCAACTAACTCTAATCTATTTCCAAGAAATCATAAACAGAATCTTTGTGGGTTGTGGTTATGAATCCTTCCACTTATTCTCCCACAAGACACTAGTAGAAAAAGAGAAATTAGTGACTAGGTGACTAATAGTGTTAGTCACCATATCTTTTCCAAGTGAACTACGAAAAGTGAGCAATGTTAGGTGACCGAACTAAAAACTATGAACATATATCACTAATTTAGTCACGGGTTAAAATATGTGTGAAGCTAATAAGTAATCGAACTAAAAATGACTAAAATGAATGACTGACTTAGTCTAAGAACAAAAATGAAACTACATAACAAGTACTACAATAATATGAATCGGTTTTTTATGATAGTCATCTTAATTGTGTCAAGAAATCTAAACTTACAAATGATAGGGGATTGAAAGGCTATTAAAGATTGGTTGAAACATTATCCTTCCTTAAGAAATTCTTCATCCTCACATGGTGTTTAGGTGAGCCAACTTTGCATTATTTATCTCTAATTCTTTGTAATTTTAAAAATATATTTTTTAATGAAAAAATGATTTTATGTATTTTAAAAAAATCTATTCACTGAATCTAATTGGATCTAATTCCCATTTGAAATTAATTTGAAGAGATATTTTATTTTTTAAAACTATAATATCAAATAAAAAAACAATTTAATTTCATATTAACCAAACTAGATCCATCTTATCCCTGGATCTATCAGGCGCCGAGAGGGATCCAATCTCTCAAGGTGAATATTTTTTTTCTAGTGAAGAACTTGAGGAAATGGTTGCACCTTGAGATATTGGATCCCTCCCTACACTTGATATTTATAAGGTTAATATGGATTTAGGATTGTTATATAATATTGTATAATATCTATATTTTTCTTTGTGTTTCTTTGTTATTACCTCTCTCTATCTCACCCACCAAACATACAAACACTCCCTCTCCCTCTCTTCCGTTCTACGTATATCTCTCTCTCCCCCTTCTCTCCCTCTCTATTTATATGTTTCTCTCTATTCCCTCCCACTCTCCTCTCTCCCTCACTCTCTCTCCATGACCCCCTTTTCACCCCCTCTCTCTCTCTCTCCATCTTTCTCCCTCTATGTTTTTCTTGTTCCCTCCCTCTCCCGCACCCTCCAATTCCATCCCTCTCTCCTCATCTCTATCTTCCTTCCTCTCTATCGCTTAACTCCCACCTCCCTCTATCTCTCCCCCCCAAATCACTCTCCCTCTCTCTCTTTTCCTTCCAACTCTATCACTATATCCCCCCCGTCCCTGTCCTTCTCCATCTCAATCTCTCCACCTCTCTCCCTTTCTCTATCTTTTCCGCTTCTTTCCATTCTCTCCTCTCCTCTCTCTCTCTCTCTCTCTCTCTCTCTCTCTCTCTCTCTCTCTCTCTCTTGCTTCCTTCCTCTGGCTCCCTCTCTCCCACCTCACTCTCTCTCCCCCCATCACTCTCTGTTTCGCTCTCTCTCTGCCCTCCAACTTTTTCACTCTCTCCCTCCCTCTCTCCGCCCCCTCCCCACCTCTCTCTGAAATTTGATCACATTGTATTGTGTTCACGAAATTATCTAAATTAAAAAAACCTGTTTGGTTGTAAAATATTAAACTTATGGTTTGAATCAGTCATGTCAAAGAAAATAAAAAATTGAAAGACTTTAAAAAATCATCAACTATATTTAATCTAGTATAATTAGTCATTTTCTTCGACTCACCCTTGGATCATTAGCTAATATGGATCTATGCAAGTTATTTATGTGTGTGTGTGTTATATATATATATATATTATATATATATATATATATATATATATATAATATCCCTGCATAGATCCATCTTAGATTATTTTATTAAAGCCTTCATTTAATTTTATGAGGATAGAAGGTTTAGATATATATCAAATTGTAACATTTTCCCTTTTAGATTCAATTAAAAAAAATGTTGTAAAATTAAATTAAAATAAAATATTTTTACTATGAAATAATTTATGGTTTTTTGGCATGTGATATTGATAAGACATGGTATTGGCTCATGGTATTGTAACAAAGCTAATTTACAAGTTGATATTCATAGTAAAGTGTGGGTGAATATCCATCATTAGCAATATTTTCATATTTTTATAAAATATTTTGACTCTGAAATAACTTATGGTTTCTTATCCTGTGGTATTGAAGTCCATGGTATTGCCCCATGGTATTGCCCCATGGTATTGTAACAAAGGCTACTTCTACAAGTTAATAATATCTACCATAATGTGAGGATGAATATCCACAGTTAACAATCTTGTCATATTGTTATAAAATATTTTCGTTTTGAAATATGTTATGGTTTCTCGACTTGTAGTATTGATAATCCATGGTATTGGCCCATTGTATTGTAAAAATTCCTACTCACAAGTTAATAAAAGAATCAAAATTTTCTCGAGGCACAGATGGCCACACAGCCTATCCTATTAGTGCTCATGTTAGCATGCCACTACGTAAGCAATCTTGCATAGTATCTAACTGATATTACCAAGCACACCAATAGTATTCATTACAGTCTCATAGGAATTCGATTGACCCTAGTCTCCATTATGCCATGGGTAGACCCATCCATGTGATACTCACCCTTTGCAATGGTCTCAACCACATTCACATCATGCAGTACCTCTCCTCCTTCTACAACAACCTGTAGCAATGTTGGTGCCTGTTTTGGGTATCCTTACACCGAAGATAAGAGAAATCCATAAGTCAAATGGATCCAATTACTACATGTAGAAATCAATAATTTAGTCTTGGATGTATAAAAAAATAATCTAAAATTTGTTAAAACGGAGAAATGATGAAAATGTTTCTTGTTTCACCTATGGCACACCATCTCTCATCATCAAGAAGCATGAGCTTTGGATGTCTATAGAATTACATTGCTTCATATGGATATTCTTATATAAAAATGAGTTGCATGAGCAACCATCTGAAGAAGACTAGTGTGAGACTCATCCTTGATAGACTTGCATGTCTGGACATGAGACTTACCCACCTCCTCATCGATGGGACTCTTATATTTGTGAGCTCGAGTGAGATATGATATGTCCTAAGTAATGGAATCTTCTCTAAGGAAAAGTAAATCAATATTGAACCATAGCCAAAGCTATTCAACCACACATCCTTGGCCTTGGTTAGTTCTTCCTTCATGTTTTCTAGTACTTCCTCACTCTAGTTGAATATTATCAGCACCATACATTATAGACCGTACTGCATATGAGACCCATTGGCCAAATGTAGAGTAGCAGTACCGACCAATATGGTAATGATAAACAATATCGTCCTCAAAGGGCTCTTATGGTTGTCGATCACAGGAGTTATGTGAGGTGAGAAGAGTTATGTGACATATATTAAAGGATGCACTACACCATTTTATGACACCAATCATCTCCATCTCACAGTAGTGGATCTCTATTGCACAGGGGGAGAAACGATAAAATATTCCACTATAAAGAGTTGTTATGCAGAGGACGAGAAATGAAAACGTGGGATTTATAATTTTGATACAAACAGAGGTTTGTGCGATGCAAAGAAATCAATAATTTCATGGACCTAAGTAGAGACTCGTTCGACAATCACCTAGAAATACTCAAGAATTATTTTGGAAGGCGATGATGCAATTTTATAGTTCTATTTTGTTAGCTTGAAAAATAAATATCAATAGGGGGGACAAATATGATGCATATAGGGAAGAATTGCAAGAGCGGGATTGTTTCTAAAATTATATCTATAGGAAATTCAAGGAACTACTAAAACGGATTACTGCAGGTGAAACCAAATTCTCATAATGAAAGGAATTATTCATAGCCTGATTCGATGCTCATCAGTGACGAGGTAGGTACAAATACTTCTTGTTACATTTAGGAACAATTTGAGTGGCATTACAAAGTCTCTAATTTCATTTATTAATATTCATTCTTGTGTCCTTGTCTCTCTTAATTTCATTGGGGTAGGATTTGAATTGGTTAAAAAACCAAGCATATCATTGAGTAAAATAGACACCCACATGTCACTACATGTCATTGTGCATACTCATTTTTTTTTATACAATTATAAGTGAGAGACATGATGTGTGCACAACTAAAAATTCTAACATGCATAATGAATCCAGTCTTAGCATGGAAATCGAAACCATGAATCATAAAATATCAATAAATTTTTGACACATACTAAGAAACACAATAAATGATTATATGCCAACATTGTCTATTTAGTGCAAGATACTACTAATATTTCATAATTTTTAGACATGTCGATGTCATGAAGATGCCTCAAGAAAAGTTACTGACTTGAGGATAAGACAATCAATGAAACTATTTACTTTAAGGAAGCTAAATTTATGCAATTAAAACAGGTTCAAAAATCACTAGAAACACCACCCGTATTTATCTTAAATAGCCTAATTTTGGGTAATTAAAACAAGTTTGGAAACACTATAAACACCACCTCCACATCATTTTATTTCTAGTTGTACAAGATAATATTGAATAAAGTTATGAGTAACCGTACATAAAATAAAAAACAAGGTTGATGCTTTTAAAAGCTATATCCATCATCAAATACAAGATAGGACAAAGATGGCTCATAATTTTAAAGCCTATATCCATCACCAACTATACGATAAGAGTTGATGAGAAGAGAAAATGTTTGTCTTGATATAACATGTAAACATCATATTACTTATAACTCATGCATATTATATCTTCTTGTGCATATGCTAATTGTATAACTTCAATATGGGTAATTTTTCACATTTAAATTGTCAAATATCTAGAAGTCACTTTACACTAGCTTAAATCTACACATAAATAAAATATGAGAAATATCACAAGGGAATGAATAAAAATTTTCACAATAGTTTAAAATTTCACCTTGGTTAGTGAAGAACCAATTCAATGATATTTTTGGTGGAGTGTTAAGTTATTAAGAGAAGATAAAAAATTGTTAGTCCCTTAAATGAATGAAAAATTGTATTTAGAATGTTATGTATAAGTTACATTTCACGTAGTAATATCTACCCTAACGTAACTATAATATTCCAACTCCATTTTCTTCACGCTTTTCAACATTTTAAATATTTGTCTATTTTAGTGTGATTATGCAATTAAATAGTTGATATTGTTTAATGGATATGCTATTTGCAACATTTTGAACTATGGAGTGGGATCTTTGGTAGGTTTGTGTTACTACTATATATCATGTTTTAAGTATATGGTGTTTTATAATTCACCCAAGAGACTTTAGGAGAAACTTTGAATTGTGTGTTTGTTTCCATTATACATCTAATATTTGCAACCTTTTCCATGTGAAGAACCCAATATCCCATGTTGAACATGAGGAAAGTACCTCAATATCAGTTATTCTATTTCTCGAGGGGGATAGATCCATAGAAGGCATCGACAACTATCATAATTGGCTTTTGTCAGGTTGTATTTAATGAGATCCGACTACAATTTTCTATTAAAGTAAATCAATTGATGAATTTGAAGCTTGAACATAGTGCTAAGTATGTGTTGCAAGGTATCTTTGTAACACTATCCATCTATATGATTCTAATGCCATGAGATGGTGTCTCAAGAACACTATTGTCTACTTATGGGTGCTAGATGTAGGTATGTTTTTCATGTCCTACAAGTAAATCATATCATTATATTTCTATGAAATCTCAAAATGTGTTCAAAGTTTGTCTTAGATAAGGAAATTTGTATGTGCTCTTGAATTTATCTATGTTTTAATAAGATGAAGAATAAAGTTGTCACTGTAAATAAGTGGGATCTACCACATAAGTTTAATTTACTACATGAAATTCTTGATTTGCTAGATCCCAACTAGTTAGGGTTTAATTTATTTTTGTCGTAATGAGATTAAGAATAAAGTTGTCATTTTAATCGTTGAAATATACCATGTAAGATTTCTTCACTAGACGAAATTGTTCATTTTTTAGAGCCCAACATCTTAGGATTATGAAGAGTCCTCTTTCATTACAATATTTATGAAAGATCTATTCTTACTCAAAGAATTACATATTATAGAAAGGTGGAAAATAAGTGAGACAAAGTTGAATGGTTTTTGTGTTAGAATGCGTGGAGGGAGTATATAATCACTTTTATTGTGTTCAAATGTTTCAGAGAACACACTAAAGTGCTTCATTTTCCTCCTAGTTAATTCCATTACTAATATCCCAATACTTCTAGAAGTCCTCTAAAGTGATAGCTTAACTATCTTGGAGGGAAATTGATTACTTGATTGGTACTCACAGATTACAATTCCATTAAGAGAAAAGGATGAGAAAGCTTCATATTCTTCAATATATTCTCCAAGTCAAAAGCATATCAAACTGTTTCCTTTATTTTTAATTGATATGACAATCACTTGACCATTCGTTAGGATTTTCAGACCTTTTTCAATGATTTCTTTTTTCTTTCTGAAAGTTATGTTGACATTTAAAGAAATGAAAGAAAAGGTGAAAATGATGCAACGGAATCATTTTATATATTAGTGCCTAAGAATGCCTTGCTAATATGAAGGGCTCAATATCTTCTTGACTCAATATTAGTCACATTTGAGTTCCTAGCATTTCTTTAATTTCAATTTTGTTGTGTTTGTATTTCTAACCTTGAAGTTGGTGATATACAGTGTGTGTAATAGGAAGTATTAACTATTAAGCACTCTCTAAGATGATTTTGATGGAGGACTAACTTTAAATGTCCCTACTTGACTCTTTATTATTACATGATCATGCAAAGAAATTATTAATCAATATTAAAGGGAAGATGATTAATGTGCAATGTTTCTTGGCTTGTCAAATAATTAATTCATTCTGGCCCCCAATAATATATTTTTGGCTACTTTTTGGTTGTTACTTTTGGATCTTCCCTTTGGCTTAGAAAAACATCAAGGATAAATGTCCATTGCATTGGCATTGAACATCATCAAAGAGGAACTCACCAAAAGTAGTAGAAGACATAGAAGAAAGTGCTATAGTGAGTGGATAATCGCTAGATAAGCACTGAGGCACGATAATTTCTTGTGTATTTGGATTCACTCAAAATTAACTAGTCACAAAAAATACCTTCTCTTTTAGGAATATTTTCATGTATACAAAAATACTAAAAATTCAATTTCATACCAATTATTCAAACTAATAATTATCTAACAATCATAATTTATTATTAAATAGTATAACACGATTATTATTATAGCACACAACTATAGGGTTTGGCTGTGAGGGGCATTGTGACAATATATGTACACTTCTACTTGTATTACACAATTATCTCTCAGAGTGTGATATCCATCCAATGAAATGTACTCCCAGAGGCCATTGTGGGACTGCAATATTTTCATTCAGTGAACAGGTGGTGATATATTTTCTTAGGCCTTGGTGCTCTGCTTCCCTAAGGTTTTGACACTACTCACAACTAGCACCTTCATTCAACAAAGTGAGGTACTCATACTATAAATTTGAATCATTTTGTCTCAATAATCCAATATGATGTTGGATCAATCTCATGATCCTAAAATAATAGGTCATAGTAGTGAGGAACTTTTACTGTGGGCAAAAGAATATCCAAATTTAAGGAACATGACTCTTTTGGATCAAAGAATGAGGATATTTTTTAGAGTAATTTTTTTTTCCATTTGTTTTGACAAGTTATCTATTGCCTTATTTTTTTAACATGTAACTTGGTTGGTATGGTTGTTCATATGGCTTTGTTGAAGGTTGAATACTGAGTTTCTAAGATGCTATTTTCTATGGTTACATTTTATTTTCATTGTTAATACAGGTCATCTAGCCACATAGTGGTCACTACCGAATGTTGAGGTATATGTCGTATAAATATTTTATAGTCTAATTTATTTTATATTCAAGTATTCGTCGCCTTTGATGTCTTATAGTCTGCATTTTATATTCTTTCATTTTGAGGACATAAACTTAATATTGATGTTCAGAAGTAGCAGTTGAAGAAAGAGGAGATCAATAACACTGCAGTGACAAATGAAAAATGAGAGTGAGAAGAGAATTTGTCTAGTGATACCCTTAGAGCTAATATCTTGCATAGGACACACTCATAGAGATTGATGGTCAAGCCTTCAAAGTTGGTGAATTCACTTGCAATGCTTTGGCAACACAACGCTAATCTTTTGAAATGATGAAACAATATTTCATGTTTAAATTGTAGTCCAACCAATATTAAGTTGCAAACTCATATTGTAATACTTGATGTTTTATGTAATAAAGTTTATATGGTTAAAATTATTTTTATTTTCACTTGATAGTATTTAGTCATGGTAATTAACATATGTAACTTTGTGTTATCATATCAGGTAAACATGCACATTGTATGGCATTTTTTAAAAATTTAGTCAGAAAAACATACTAATTAATTTATGTTGATTAATAATGAACACATAAAATCAATCTAAAAATACTAAATTAGTAGTTTATATTAATTAATGACGAACATAAATAAAATGAATATATTACTGAATTAGTCATTTTTAATCATTAAGAATTAAATAAAATAAGATGAATACAAGCTATTGAATCTATCGTTTATATAATGAATATCATCATACTAAGGTAAAAATGAATATAATTTGGTCGTTTATATGCAAATTTTAGTTGTTTTTTTAGTAATTACTTAGTCTTTTTGTACTAGTGAGAGAGGACAGTGATGTAGAGGTTGCAACTATAGGATTTTCTCAGTTAATCTCTACTGAAATGCATGAAACTATGAAATTCTTGGAATCAAGAAGAAACATCAGTACAAAAAGAGGGACCAAAGCCTCCAGGTTTTGGCCCAAACCCAAGGGTCTCAACCCTCCAAAACTAACTCATATGTAGTTTAAAAACCAACTTCCCATTATCAGAAAGTGCAAGTCTAGTACATCCCATAGAATTTGAAAATAACAATGTCAAGCTTGAGGCTCAATAACTACACCTATTTGATTTTTTTTCTTTTAATCATAATTATTTCTTCTTCTAGTTTAATTATACAAAAGGGAAAGTGAAGAAACTCCCTTAAAAGTAGGAGTGGCTCCCTCCTTGATCTTGAAAATAGTGGATCTTGTACTTCTTGATCTTCACTTGGACTAGAAGTCACTCAGTTTCCAATGAACTCAAACTAGTGAGAGATGATACCATGATAACAAATACGGTTTAGGGAGGTAAGGAGGTGGACAATTCCCCCTACATTCTCTCCTAGTTGCCTCCATTAAGCACTTATATAGTAATAGCCTAAAAAATTCTTTTTTTTTCTGAAAATTAAGTCACAATAGGTTGCATACTATCACAAACACCTTTTACTCCTCTTATTAACCATAATATAACAAAAAATGTGAATTAAGGTATGGTAAGGATATATTTAAGGTTTTAATATGGCATATTCATCTTTAAAATGTCCCTATTTATGAGAGTTATCATCACCCCGCTGGTGAAGGTGTTTCACATCCTCTAAGAAACTCAGTTATCCATGCACAACTCTTTCATGGCCCTTGTGGCCTCTTTGACATCCCAAGGCTGCTAAGATGGTTTGATTTATTGGGGGTTAAAAACTACATTCCTCTCTATTTATGTCCATTTCTTCTACTCTTTCACGTGGATAAGTCTTTTCAAGGCTTATCTTTTTGTATCCTTTCTTCTCCTCCTCTTCTCCTTTCATCTTTACTTCTCCTTCCTCTATCAATGATACCTCTGTTTCCTTTGTTTTAATTTATTCTTCTTTTGTTCTTACTACCTCTTCCTCCTCTACCTTTACTTCTTATTATTTTGTTCTCGTTTCTTATTTCTCCTTTATATTTGATCCTTGTTCTTCATCTCTTTTCCCTTCTCTTCCTCCAACACTAGAGCCTAGAGTCTGTCTTAGTGTGAGGGCTTGTGTTTCTATGAAATTATCCCTTTCGATTTCCATAAATTTGCCCCATATGACAAGGATTCTCATGTGGTTCAAACAATCTACCACTATCAATTTGATGAGTCCATCCTGAGCTAAATGTTAGTGTTTTCCTTCCCTTACGTTCTAATTCATCTCCATGATTGATTACACAAGGAAATGGGGGACACTAAGTATTTGAGATAGTGGTAATTATACCTTGAATATCAGCTCTTGCAGTAACCTCAAGTGTAATGCTCAAACCACACTTAAGCTCCGTTGACAATCTATATATTTAAGGATACGAAAAGTTACCTCATGCCAAGGGTAAGGCATACTTTAGCTTCTCACTCCATTATTGTCTTCTACATGATTCTCTTTTGAAAGGAAGAAGTATTTCCTAGCTGTAGCACTTACTTTCTTTTTTTCTTTTCTTCATCTAATTCCTAGAGGAAGGATGGTCACTATGCTGATATTTTCTGGACTGAGAGAGATGGCCAACCCTATGACAACAAGTTTGACACTATATTCCCCTTGACAATGCAATTACATGGTAAATTTATGGGAAAGATCATCATCCTACCCCTTTTTTAAATCAAATAAACCAAACCACTAGTGATTTCTGAAGATGTCAATTGCATGAGGGTGTTGGTGAATTATGATAGTGTATGTGGGTTTCCTTATCTTAATACTACCCCCATATCTTCTCTATTACTCCTTGATGCTATGTATGTGTGGAATTAAAAAAAATTCAAACTATCTTACTGGTGAAATACTGGCATAAAAAGTGGTGAAACAAGGGCACAATGCTTATTAACAATCGAGAAGAGGGGTGCTCAAATTAATATTAACCAAATTATTTTGTTTTATCTTAAGCAGAAACAATTCCAAAAAGGATCCCATACTAATCTATTCAGACATGTTTAGACTACCAGGGATCAATTCATTTATATATGTAATCCCATTTTAGGCATTTCATGTAATGTTGAGCCAAATATGTATCCCCTCTATTTGGGCGATTAATGTGAGCATGAGTTCTTGGTAGAAAAGGTAACACTTGGCAGAGTCATAGAGTCATGTAATTCATTGGAAATATTCCAAAAGGTTCAACATATGCTCAAGGAGAGGATGGTTAGTGTTCATAATCCACAGACAATCCTACAATGATCCTTTCTACAAAGAGAGAAATAAGTATTCATTTAGAATTTGTTAGCCCTTTCCCCTTGATGTCAAAGGGGGAGAGTAGCTCGTTGTTTGGAGAAGAATTCTTGGGGAGAAACATGGTATGCTTACAAATGTATTTGTAGGTATTCATAGGTTATGCTGACCAAATACCAAAGTGATTTCCATCAAGTCCAAAGGGGGAGATTATTGGCATTATGACTACAGTCTTTTCCTTGATTGAAACCCACTTAATAAATATTTCAACATGATGATATTTGGATGATTATCTAGGTTGGGATATATGTGACATAGAGAATTGATAATGGAATATCAATTCAAAGATAGAAGGATTATAAAGGTGAATTTTAGGAAAGTATACATTGGTCTTGTGTGAAATCCCCCATACATACACATGTATAATGAAGATAACTTACATACAACTTTTTCACCATGGCCTTATGAATACGAGGGTATTTACCTTTGTATTATCCCATAGTATAGAGTGTGAAAAGAAATATTTGATCACATTAAAGAATACCAACGAAATTAATAAGGGATTGGCATAAAGGACTCACTAAGGCCTAAGTTATATAAGGAGATGGAGATGAAGTGTTAGTGCATGCATATGATGGATTTTTTATAACATACTTCATATGAAATAGGTGTGTACCAAGGATCATGGAGATGGATTAGATCTACTAGATAAGAAATGAATACATATTGGCTAATATATTCAAGGTTTAATAGAGCTATAATGATGCTATTATGATGTGTGTCTGTAACAATTTGCATGCCGAGATTTGGGTTTGGAAAATGTTGTGTTATGAAGCGAAGGTATGAGTTAGTGGTTATAGATCTATACGTTGGTTTTCCATTGAGAAATCGCGTACATACTTGGATCTTCCTTTTGTAGTTATGTGTGTATTCTACGAAAAGTTCTAAATATGTACGCAGCCATCAAGCATGAAAACCATGCATATAGGCATAAGTCATTTGTAAGAGTTGCGTACATTTGCCAGTGTTTTGTAGTAAAAGTTGTTAATCATGTTTGATCATTTTTGTTATTTTTTTGTTATATGTCGATGAACTCTCTCTTATGATAATCTATGTTTTACAATTCTACTCGGATTCAATTGTTAATGATATGTTGACTAGGGATGATGTTATTGTGTGGTCATATATATTTGGTTAAGTGATTTATGATGGGTTTAGTATGCCATGTAGTGGTACAGTAATTTAGATTCAATTATAATTGTTTTGAGATTTGTACATAGGTATTCTTTAGGGAAAGCCTATACATATGCAAGTATGACTCAGAACAGTAGTGTATACAATATGATGTATGCTTGATCAGGGTTAATAGTGATAGAAGTCGCCTTTTGTGATGGGTAGAACGTTTGGATTCATAAAATGATGAATGCATGTTTCATTTGATGGTTTATATTTGTTATGAATTGGTTTGATTCAGTTGCAAAAAATGGTAGAGATTTAGTTATTTGATATAGTGATTGGTTTCAATATTGCTATTTGGTATTGAGATTAAATGTTGGAAGTGGTTCTAGTCTAAAAATATGATGAAAGGTGTCCTATAGGTTTGATGTTGTGAGCCAGGTGGATCCAGTATGAAAAATTATGAAACGTGGTTCAAAGAGGTGCCAAAGGTCGAGGCCTTCTATGATGGATTTGAGGGTTCCTTCCTATGGTAGCTATGAAATCTGATCAACGAGTTGCAACTCCCTTCTAGTGGGTGTTGATAAACTTGATCAGGGGGCTACAGCTCCCTTCCAGCCACTGCTAAATAATGAGAGAAGGTATTAGCCTTCTATAGGTGGGTGCCTGCATACGAGTACGAGTCTGCAGTAGTAAAATAATGTAAGATGTTTTCCTTTATAATAGAAGATGAAGACATAGGTGATGGAAATGGTGGTTTTCTCTTACATTGGGTTTCCATGTAAAAATCCTAGTGTCCTCATGTGTTGTTGTCTTGCTTATGTGTCATGCTTTATTTTTCTCTTACTGCTCATTGTTCATGTTTAATTAAAGCCTAATGAAGTAATGATACACTAGATAAATTAGAACATATGATGAAATATATGAGAAGTTAGTTAACTAGGTATATGTTGTTCATAGCCACATACATACGATGTTTTAATTAATGATAGTAGCATACAAAAATATGAATAATAAATTGAAAGGTTTAAATACGTTTTAAAGTACTGACTCACCCTCCCCCTCTCAGTATTTTTCACAGCAAAGATTAGCGAAAAATATAATTAAAAAAAGGTATTTTTTCTTCTTTTCCTTCAAAAATATTTACATATACCTCTTTTTTAAATAAATTCTTTTGATTGGACTACATATTATGACATGAAAAATTCATGAAAATTTCATGTGCACTTTCAAAGTGAAGCTTCCTCTAATGCGTTATCTATCAATAGAGTTCACATAGATACAATGAACATTAAATCACATACAACACACCTAAGAAAAAAAAATGTATCAAGGCCACTGAAATAGATTGATTTCCTTAGTACATATGAACAAAACATATATAAAAAACATCCAAATGATAGTCGCAAGACATTCACAATACATGCATGAAAGTGTGTTGACTCAACAAGATTCAATTATAAGGCAAAATATACAATCGAATTGATTACAATGGTGGATGTTAGTTCCAAGAATGGAACATTAAGTCAATGATTGCTTTTCCAAAGGATAGTTTTCTCTCTTATTCCATGTAGAGAATCGAAGAATATATCCCTGAATATTAATCCTCCAAAATAAAATTACTTGAGTTATGAGTTATTTTTCATAACAAGAGGAATGACCTTTCATATCATCATGATTCATTGATTACCTTCATGATTAGTGGATTACCTTCAATATTTCTCCATATATGACTATGTGACTCTTCATGTTCCACATATGACCCTTGGAATCCCACATGTTACATCTCATACTTTTCTTTGAACATACATCATTGCACTCCACATGATGATATCGCATGAAACATGGACATACATTGACCAATATGATGACACCTATACAAGTTACAACTTTACAATGATGACATGGACTTCATGACGAGGTGGAAATGCCAAGTTGTATTTCTTGTTACTTCATATTAAATTCTTGATGATAGATATGATCTATTATAAAATTTAGCTGAGTTTGATATTTTTGAAATGCTGACAATTACAGTGTTAGTGAAATTTTTGGTAATAAATAGGACAAATGTTGATAATCAGACTATGATCACTTTTTAAGTTCATAAGATTATTAGAGTAATACATTGACAATAAGATTGTCAATGTTATTAAGTATTAAATGGTAACAAAAGTACCAATGCCAAAATTAGAATTAGAATTTTTATTTTTTAAATGTGTTGATACATTTGATGTCATCAACAAAATAATCATTGCCCTGTCATGCCACAATAAATATGAAATTGAAAGGTACGTATTAAAACCAAGGTTTCTGTCTCCGAAATGGTGTGATGTGTTTTTGTAATTATCGAAGGGTTAAAACATTATTTCACCTTTCATTTAACTATTCTTCATAAAAAATCATTGATTTTTCCTGCATAGTGATTTGACCGTTTCATTTGTATGTTTTGTTAACTGCTATAGCTAGAAATTTGTACAAATCAAACTATTTACAGTAGATACAAGATTAAATTCTAGTTTTTCATCTGCGTAATATCTATGCTATAGATATAATAGGGAAAAATGGGAGGCTTAACAAAAACGAACCAAAAGATCTCGACATTTTGAAGAGTTACCCAAATATTCATCAACAATTCTAGTGGCCTACGTGTCAGGAATTTCTCGAACAATGCATTGATTACCATGACAATGTGGCTCAAATATTTTGTGAATGGTTTGACATTCAGTGTGTCAAGGTAGGAGGGCTTTCATTCCTAGTCAGAGAGGAATTAATGGTAGAGGCTACAACTTTACCTACAGATGGGGAATATTTTTTCAAAAGTCACGTTCTACCTAGGATTGATGTCCCATTTTTCTTAAAGCTGGATTGAAAGATAGAAACTTGAAGGACAGGGTCGAAAGATCCTAGATGGAAGACAAATGACATGGTATTCTATGGATTACCCAATAATATTTGACGTGTGAAGGGATTTTTAATCTAGTAAACTTATACCATTTTCATTTCTTAGCTCATCTAGTAGGACAAATAAGAATTTGTACATGTTATTTGTTGTTATAATGTGTCAAGCACGTGGCTTCTCATGTTCAGGCAAAAATTGACTCATCCCCACATTTCATCTATAAAAAAGACTGAAATAAGTTGTTAATTGAAAATCAATATTCCAAGGCTAGAATAATGTGGAGCCATTCCCTTTTCTAGGAATGGCTTAAACCCCAATCTCCTAAGGCTAAAAAAGGGAGTAATAAGGGCATCAAACACCACAAGAAAACATATCCAAGAGCTTCCTCTCAAGGCACTTCCTCTAAGGAAACCCATGGGTGAAAGGATAAAGAAATTCCCTCATATTCAAGTGCTAAAATTTCTAAGTTTTATGCTATAATAACTTACAATATTAAAAATAGATAACCTACTATAAATCCTCCTGCTAAAAGTATGTCTCCTACAAAGAATTCCACTCATGCTGAGAAGCCACCCACTGAAAGTTCTTCATTATAAAATCATCTACTAGATGAGAATAAAGGAAAGAGGCCTAACCGTAAACCCCATGATGAAGAAGTTTTAGCCGAAGAAAAAATATCCTTGTTTGAAATGTTAAAAGCGGGTAAAACACCTCACACGAGGCCCTTAAAAATATTGAGAATGAAGATAAAGTTGAAACAAAATCCTGACCTCATTGAGTAGGTAATAGATGTGGACAATGTCCCATTAAAGGGCCTGATAATAAAAAAAAAGAAAATTCTAGGTTCTGAAAATTCAAAGTCTAAGTAAAATGAAAATAAAGTCCCTATGGAAACTAGATATAGAACAAGGTTGAGGATGGATAAGGTGGATGTTCCTTTGGAGGTGGACAATACCCTCAACTAGGAAGCTGGTAACCATTTTTGGGTTTCTGATTATTCAACATTAAAGTGATTTTTTTTTTTATCTATCACTGATCATTCCTCTGCCAGTGTTTAGGTACAGAGTGGGCACATAGGAGAGTTGGCATTCCCATTGTGAGAGAATTTTGTACAAAAGCCCTGAAATTTCCACTTTTAAGGAATTTTGAAAGAATCTATTTGAGAAAAGCCCTGATAGTTGGTCTGTCAGCAAAATTATTGGTTTAGGCACCTAAAGGAGTAACAATTGAAGTATCAACATATTTCACCAAGAATGATTGAGAAAACAAGAGAAAAAAAGAAGCCCCTTTTTGAAGGATGACAATGCCCAATCTATAGTGAGGGAAGGACAACCATGATACATTTTCTCATTCCCATTTTCAACATAATTTTCAACAAGTTGTTTTTATTTTGGAAATAAACTAGATATGTTTAAGGATATTTTCAGATGAATGTACGTGATATATTTATATTTATATTATTGTATTACTGTAATTATTTTTGAGCTACAAGAATGTTTCATTTACTGTAATGCTTATATAAGAAATAAATGCAAAAGGAAAAGGGGTTGGTTTTTATTTGAGATACAAAATCATTTTGTGTTTTTGAGCAGATATTAAAGAAAACAATGTTCGTGAGAATTTACAAAAATTCTTGTATTGTAATTCCCTGCCTATCTTTTTCTTTGTTTTATATTTTTTCATGTTTGAAGAACTGAGTGTATGAGATTGGGATTGCTATTTTATGCTCTTGTTTCATGATTTCTTATGAATTAATAATTGTTGTTAACTTTACCCTTACATTAATTTTCTTCATCTTCCTCTAAATTACTAAAGTGTCAAAGGAATTACTGCTACCTTTTTCTTTGTGTTTTTCTCATCGAAATTGCATTTGTATAAAATCTAGTTACGTTAGAATCCATGCCAAATCGTGGAAATTTCACATAGCCCAACCAAATTCCAATGGTTTTAGGTAAATATCACCATGGGACCCAATTGCAAACCTTCCAATATAGTCGCCTTGAGTAGTTGAGTTTGAGGGAGAGTTCCCTCTCCAGGTTGAAGGGCTAGCTTTCAAACTCAAATCAGTTTGGTATTACCTTAGAGTTTTTCCCGCAACTAGCATTTTATCTAAGTAATAGCATGTTGGTGTCATTGCTAAGTAGTGAAATTGATATTTTCAACAAGCTATTCTATTGTTTAGGATCAAATTTGTGAGGGCAAACATATATTTGTATAACAATGTGGAATCAAGGTGTTTAATCTGGCAACTCCACATTATAATTTTAAGTTTTCTTATTGACAAAGTTTTGGCTCATAGAGGCATTTGTACTTGGAGGTACCCTGATCCAAATCTACCCCCATTTTTGTCAAGCCCAGGAAAATTGTCCAGGAAGAAAACTCCAAAGGAATCAGGTATAACTTACTTAGAAACCTATTATTCTTTACCTAGAAAGGTTGAAACTTTTGAGGATTTACCATTAGATATTAAATTTGAAAGTAATTTACTTAGTTCTAAGTATGAACATAGTCTTTCATACAATTTCCTTGATTCAACAAATTTAAAGACCTTTACCCCTAGTTCTGTCATCCCACAATTAAAACCATTACCACAACATTTCGAGATTTTGTCTCATTTTCAAAAATTAGAACAAAAAATATAGGAACTTTAGATCATTGCAGCTAAGTCTTCAACGTTTCCTTATTTCATTCCATTTTTATTTTCTTCAACCACTCATTTGTCTTTTTTGGGTGTCCAAAATCTCATTTTATCAACCATTATCACAACAGTCTGAGCTCCTTTGAAATCTGTTGTCCAAACTCCTATTGTTAGTGTAATTTCATCTTCGAGCCCTGTGGCTGCTAGATATGTGCCTTTAATCCTCCAAAGTATGATATATGACATCCCCTTAAATTATAGATATTGTGTGATCCATTTTGATGGCACTGGAAATTACACAACTCAAAAACATGTAGATAAGCTTAATGACTTCGTTGATTTAGAGGAGATTGACCATGAGGAGATCAAATTGAGACTTTTTGCATAAAGTCTATCAGGAGAGGTAAAGAGATGGTTTAGATCCTTACCTACAAAAAGTATCAATACTTTCTAGTAGTTTTAATAGATATTTCTCACTAGGTGGGAGGTGAGAAAAAATCCCCTATAGATTTTAGCTAAATATGAATGTTTAAAAGGGAATCCAAGGGAGTCAGCGCAATAATCAATAGCTAGATTTAACAGATTTTACAATTCTATTCTAGCTAAGTTAAAATCTCCTCCTCAATTAGCGTTGTTTGATTATCCTAATGGTTTTAATGTTGAAATGTATTATCAACTCTGGGAGATCAATCTTATCACTTTAGAGGCAATTAAGAGTAATGAAATTGGAGAAGAAGCCAATTTGTTGGCCAAGAAGGAAGAAATGAAAATTGAGAAGAGAGTGGTATTTAAGGAAGAATCATCCTCTTCACGTCATCTAAAATTTGATGTAATGTTGAAGACAATGGGAAAGCTGGTTGATGGGATAACTCCTTCCAGGGCTGAAAATCAACCTCAGGTGAGAAATCAAAATTTTAGAAGACCTCAAGTGGCTCAAAATCCTATAATAGAGTAGAAGGGTGCTAAATATTAGGAAGTTGTCATCTGACCTCCTTTTCCAGAGGGATTTTTTGATGAGGAGGTCATTGAGGAAGAAGATAATAAAATTGGATGTAATGATGATAAAAAAACGAAAGTGTTTGTCACTAAGGAGGAGCATTATATTTTTGTTGGGTGATGAGTAGGAAAGGACAACATTCACATTTGTGATTCAATAGTTTATCAACAGGGTTATAACAATGTAGTAGTAGATCTTCAAAGACAGTACCATCTCAGAGATTAGACTATTCGTATTAATACTCCATCACAAAAGACATTATTGAGCAACATGTTGATTCAAGGAAGAAAACACTAAAGATATGAAATGAAACTAAGAAAAAGATTAAGTAATTTGAAAAAATACAGTCAAGTTTCAATATGGAAACTGAAATCAACAAGTTTAAAGAATCCATTCATTGTAATGAACTTTTAAGAAATTAGTAGTTTAGAAAAATAATATTTACAATCGTTAAGAGTTTAGAGAGTGATTAGGTTAATATAAACTCAAAATATTCCCTAAATTTAGATGATGATGCTCTAGAATTTGTCTTTGGTCCACATGTCACTATTATAAGTGATGATGTTCCCCCATTCTATTTAATTCTAAACATACACCATATCATTCTTCATAATGATATGTTAGACTCTGGAGCTTAAGATAACCTAATGCCTAAGTTATTCATTGACCATATAGGACTTTAGGGTTGATAAAAGATCTAGTTTTAACACTATCACATATACCTACAAAAAGTGTAATGAGGGACATAGTGGTAGAAGATATTCTAGCTAGATTTGACATGCTATTGTTTCAGTCTTGGGAAGCAAGAGTATGATCAATATTGAATATGGACATGTCTTACACATAAATATCATTGTTTGGTGAGTTGAAAATATTATATAGGGAAGTCCAAATGGCCTATATGGTAAGTAGTAGAACTGAGCCATATAATCATCCCAGTTGTGCACTAGATACAAAGGTGGGATCATGAATTTTCTTTAATTTTTTTTGTATTGATGGAGAAGTATCTAAACACGTTAAGGTCAATGTCTTAAAAAAAAGGTTCAAACATTTTTAGATGAGGTATGGAATTTGTATTTTGATGGCTCCACTTCTGTGAAGGGTTGTGGGGAAGGAATTTGGATTTTTCTGCCATAATGTATTATTCAATTACATTCATATTAATTGCATTTTTATTGTCCAAATAACGTGGCAGAATATGGAGGTATGATTATTGTGTTGAACCTGTTAAGAGAGAAGAAAGTGAAGAAAAATCCCAATTTTCGAGATTCAGAGCTAATCTTTTATCAAGTCAAAGGAACTTGTCAAAAAAAACACCCAAGAGTGAGAGCCTGCCAAAATGAGATATGGGATTTCTTTTCAATTTACTCGTATGAGTATGAGATCTCCCTCATCTGTGGAGAAAAAAATGGAAATGCAGATTGTTTAGCAAAAACTGCTAGTGCATTTAAAATTCTTGTTGATCCTAATTAAAAATATGATATGAATGTGACACATAGGCATTCTATCCTGGATAATACTAGGAATTAGGAAGTGTTTGAAAAAAAAAAAAATAGAAGATTTCTTGAAAGAACTCATGAATTTCCTAGCACTCCAATGGGAAAGATGAATATGAGACCAGAAAGAAATATATTGAAACAACAATTTTATTGAATATTGTTTCTGGATAGGGCATAATTCAAGTATGTAATAATATAATCCCTAGAGTTTTAATTCCTTTAAAGACATTATTTGATTCAAACGATGTGGTAGTTAAGCCTAGAATTCTTCGAAGTGATGCGGAGATAGAATACTGCAGTTTGGGAATAGAAGATAATCCAAATATGATTAAAGTTTTTAACAATTTGAAACTAGAATAGAAGCTAAAGTGTGAAAAATTGTTAAAGGAGTTTGCAGATGTATTTTCTTGTAGATATGAAGACTTAAATGTCTATAACAAAATTATCATCCAACATACTATATCACTCAAGGAAACTGAGAAGCCCTTTAAACATAAGTTAAGAAGGATTAGTCCAAAGATGTTGTTACTGATTCAAAAGGAGGTCAAGAGACCATTGGAGGCAAAAGACATCATCCCACTAAGATTTTCAAATTGGATATAAAACTTGGTACTACTCAACAAAAAGAGCAGAGCAATTTGCATGTGCTTGGATTTCAAAAATTTAAATAAAGTCTCGTTGAAGGATAATTATCCTTTACCAAAAATTGATCAAATTCCCAAAATTAGTTGGCTCAGAAAGGATTTCCATCTTGGACAGGCTTTCTGGATATAATCAGATAACAATTAGTCCAAAATATCAGTACGATACTACTTTCACCACACCATAGGGCACATTTATTTATTCAAAAATGCCATTCGAACTCATGAATGTCGAAGCCACCTTCTAGAGAGTGATGGATATCACTTTCATTAATGAAATAAATAGTCTTATTGTAATTTATCTATATGATATTACTTTCTTTTCAAAATCCACATTTCCTCATTTAAAACATTTGAGGACAATCTTCATTAACTGTAGGAAGTTTTAAGTTTCTTTAAATCGGAAAAAAATCCATTTCGCTATCAAGGAGGGGAAGTTGTTGGATCACATGGTATCGAAGGAGGGCATTCAGATAGATCCCAATTGAGTGACAACAATACAAAATACTGAACAACCAAGAAACGAGAAAAAGTGTACTCATTTCTAGGTAAGGAAAATTTTCAGGGAAGATTTATCCCAAAATTTGTAGATATTTTTAAGGTGATGTGAAACATGCTTAAGAAATGAAATGAGATTAAATAGAATGAGCAAGATAAGGATAGAATGTTCAATTCTCCTTTCAACTTGATGGGGGGGGGCATTGGAGCTAACGTAAGTAATTACATCAATAGGGCCATAAAAATTTGAAAAAACCATTGTCAAATGACAAAATGGAAGCATGAAAATAAATAGGAAGGTTGTATCTCCTACCTTGAAGTGACGATGCTAGAAATGGTCCACCATATTAGTGACAATCAACTACAAAAGATTGAAGGGAAAAACACTCATAACTTACTCTCCTAGAAGTAAAATGTGAAATAGTAAATTGAATTTTTGTTTCCTGTTTTATAGTCATTTTCATCATGATTTAATTAATATCTTAATATTTTGACCTAAATATAATTCAATTTTATCATGAAACGGATATTTTTAATCCTTTGATGTTGTTCTAAGTAGCTTGAAATTTTTTGACAGATTTAGTGATGTATGAATTGAAAAATATCATTTGGACGAAAGAGTATGATTTTATCTCTTTTTTAGTCTCTATAAAGTTACAAAAAATAAATCGTGTGGAGTTCTCTTTCGGCTCTTTTTGGACTCCCAAAGCATGAAAAGATTGTGAAGCAGTTGTCTTTTCAAACTCGTTAAAGTAATTGAAAATATGACTACTCAGTATAAGTTTAACTCTTTTTCAGACTGAGATAGACTATTTACAAAAAAGGAATACCTTAGTCAAGCATTCCTAAGAGATTCTCTTGAGTATCGTTTTTTTGTCTTTTTGGACTTAAGTGACAGTTACAAAAATGAACATTTAGAGTTTTATTTTTCACCTCCTTTCCAAACTATCTAAACAAGAAAAATATAACTAGTAGTACAGGAAAAAAGGACGTCGGTGAGGGGAAAAAATGTCACCATAAGCTTATTGGTGATAGCGAAAGGAGCATTCATGACCAAAACCTGAACATCACCAAAGGTGGCATCACTAGAACTATAGGTGTTGCAGTGACATACAAATTCCATCAACAATACTCATTTATAATGACGGATAATAATCGTCACCATTTCATATGAGTGATGGTGATGGACCATAGCCCCCATCACCAAAAATTGAACTTCACCAAAGGTGGCATTGCCAAAGTATAGCTGTTGTAGTCAAATTCAAAGTTCATCACCAATAATGAATTATAATCACGGATAGCAACTGTCACCATTGCATATGAGCAATGGTGATGAACCATACCACCTGTCACCAAAGGTGGTGTCGGCAAAAGTATAGGTTTTATGGTGACATTCAAGGTCCATTATGAATATTGGTTATAATGAACGATAGTGACTATCACCATTTCATATGGACAATAATGATTTATTGTGATGGATATTTAATGGTTGTCACTATTTGTGCATATATATGGTGATGTTCATTGATTGTGACCAAAAGTCACATCTCTAGAAGTATAGGTGTTGTGGTGACATTGAATATACATCACGAATAATGACTATAACGACAGAAAACAACCATCACCATTTCATATCATCAACAATGATCTATGGTTACGGACCTCTGAGCGTCGTCACTATTGATGCATACATATGGTGGAGTTCGTTGACTGTCACCATTTCATGTTGTCGGTGAGGGTCAAAAAATGTCATCAAAGCTCATTGGTGATGGTCAAAAGAGCCTCCACCATAAAAAATTGATCATCGCCATTCCATATGAATCTCAAGGCATGATGGAATCGAGCCATCAACCTCTTTCTTGTAAAGCAGGTGCTATTCCATTGAGCTAGCACCCTTAAAAGAATTATATTTTTTAAAATTAGACCTTGAAACTTCATAAAATGTAAATTATACAACTTTCAATAAATTAAAGTCTCAACAATATTTTACTAAACAAGCAAATAAACATCAAATATGTAGGTCCCTACCTAATGGTTATTGAAATTATGAAAATTGGGTGGAAGGAAGAATAGTTATGTATAAGAGAATCAATATGTTCAGTTGAATACTCAATTAGAAGTGAAACTCTAAAGGCATTTGTAACCTATAAATGACCTATAACTATCAAATGCACCAAATATTGCAAAGGAAATGTCATAAGTGGATATCATACAGAAGGGAACGAGGCAGGGACTTAGAATCCCTGTACATCTTGGCATGCCCTAGAACTTGGCACATCTTAGCTTGTTTGACATGTATTCATACTATCTAGCAACCTTAGCATGGCCTAGAATTCCCTAACACACCTTAGTAGTCATAAGCTCAGAACTAGCATTGCATTTTTCCATGACTTAGGAACCTTACATTCGCTAGAACACCTTGGCACTCCCTAGTTGTCATGCCCTCTATTTTCCTCCATAATTTCCCAGGTTGATGAAGAGATTGACCGAGGTAACCATATACCAAGATTTTAGTTTGGTAGCTAGCCCTACCAAACCACAAATGGATCTTTCTATGAAACCACAACCAATACATGATTGAATGTAAACGATTTTAGGCTAGATAGCTAGGGTCGGGTGGGTTTCTTGAAAATTTAGGGACATGGAACTCTATCCACTGGTGTCCTTTCTGGAAAGGACCTTTTTAAGGAGGAAAGGACTTGGGACTCTTTCTAGGATAAAGCACCTAACATGCTTGATAGAATCTCCCTCGAATAGAGTACCTCCTATCTAGAAGAGTGTCCCCTGCTCAAAATATAGAACACTTGTCTACTGTGCACTTTTCTTAATGATAAATCTTTGCATAAAATAGTACTAAGAAAAACACCTAAATTAAAAAAAGTGAACATCTAAGTCAAACTATAAAAGTATAATAAATATGGCTATATATAAGTTTGGGAAACACTAGACAAGCATGCTTTCATACAACAACAATAAGATTCCTAAAATCAATGCAATTATTTCATCGTCGCTATACCCTCACAACAAAACTGGAACCTATAGCATGTACCCCAACGTTGTATGCATTTGCTAAAGGTGTATCATGAAAGGATCTGCTGATATGAAGTACTATTGAATGATAAACACCTTCTAAACAATAGATAAAGTCTATTGTGAATTCAACCCATTTGCACACAGACCAAGGCTGCTACTAGGTACACTTCTTTGTTGAATGGAAACTATAATGTATTGTAGTGTTGCTCAAGGAAAAATAGCTTCAATGCAACATGGATAAAAATCTCACAGATATTGTCACTGTGGCCTCAGTTGTTGATTATCTCATCAATATAGGTAACAACTTAAAATTGAAAAACCAAAAGGTGAGATGCATAGATAATTTGAAATGACAAATTTGGCGATACTTTGTTATTCTTTAGGATCGTTTGTATAGAAAATGCAAGGTAATCTTTAGTATATTTATGTTACAGGCCAACGATGTAAAGAAATACATAAAATATTAAATATCATGGTATAAGTCGATTGCAAGTTATTTTGAGACGGGAATGGAATTCTCCTTCTACCGGTTCTAATCTATTGGGTATAACTTTAAATAATAAACTGATAGTTATGGTGTTTAAATTGTCTCACAATTCATGAAAAGTCCCAAATTTGTTCACTAGAGAGAAGTATAGTGAGTTGTCATGTTTATGGAAGTTAACATCCTATTCCCAGGATGATAACTTGAAACTCGTTGGGCATATTATTTCTCATCTTCTTGTTCGTGTGTGATTTAAAAGGATAAACACATCCAAAGAATCAATAACAATTATGGTAAAGTTTATAGATGTGAAGCACTTCTAACAAAACCCATCGCTTAATGACAATTGAGTGAGGAATATGTCGAAGTACTCAATCTTGCACTCAATCATAGAAAGGAAGTTGGGGTATCGAACATCTTGCCAACAAACCGACTCCAACAATAATGTGAAATCTAGGTTAACTGTGAAAGTTATTTCCACTTTGTAGTATTGTTTCCTCTTGAAATCCAATAGGTATTTGGCTACTTAGATCCACAAAACTCATGCCAGGTAGACTCTACATGATACAACTATGACGTGCAAGCTTGACATACACTCTAGTTTCCCTCTAAATCAGGGTAAGTCAAAATATTATGAAAATCATAACTATAAGTTGATCATAAAATATTGAGGCATTGTATGAAATAAATAATATACTATCAATGCACTAATAAAGAACTCAAAATAAAGGAATTTCTTATTGCTACAATAGAGCCTCTTGGGATTCTTGGATAAAGAACCTAACCTATGTGTCAAAAGGTTCCTAGAATAGAGTACCTCCTACCTAGAAGTGTGTCCCCTGCTAAAAATATAGAACCCTTCTCTACTGTGCACTTTTCTCAGAGATAAATTTGTGCATAAAACATAACTAATAAAAACACCTAAATTAAGAAAATTGAACATCTAAGTCAAACTATAAAAGCATTCTAAATATGGCTTTATACAATATTGAGGTATTGCATGGAATAAACAATATACTATCAATCCACTAATGAATAACTCAGAACAAACAAATTTCTTATTGCTACAATAGCACCTCTCGGGATTCCCTGATAAAGCACCTAACTTGCATGGGAAAAGCTTCCTAGAGAAGAGTACCTCCTACCTAGAAGTGTGTCCTGCACTCAAAATATAGAACCATTCTCTACTGTGCACTTTTCTTAAAGATAAATATGTGGATAAAATAGAACTAAGAAAAAAACCTAAATTAAAAAAAGTGAGCATCTATGTCCAACTATAAAATCATACTAAATATGCATAAAATTGATGCACTTCTTTCATTACTACTGCAATCTCATAATAAAACTATAATCTACAACATGAATCCCAAGGCTACATGCATCTACTAAAGGTGAAGACCGGAAGTATCTACTAATATGAAGTGTTGTTGAAGGAGAAACGCCTTCAAAACATCATATAGAGTCTATTGTGCATTCAACCCATCTGCACACAAGCCAAGGTTGCCACTAGGTACACTTCTCCCCTAAACAGAAACTACAGTGTATTGTTGCTCTATTGAAGGAGAAACACTTTAATAGAAACACAAATAAAACTATAACATATATTGTCATTGTGGTATCGGTTGTAGAAGTTCTCATCACTATAGGCAATAACTTCGATAATTGAAAGACCAAAAGGTGAGCTACATAGATCATTTGAAATGATAGATTTGGGCATAATTTATTATTTTTGAGGAGTGTTAGTATAGAAAATGCAAAATAGCCTCTTGTGCCTTTTTGTCAGAGACCAAGGATACGAATAAATATAGAAAATATTAAATAGCATGGTACAAGTCGATTGCAGGTTCTTTTGAAACAGGGATGGAGTTCTCCTTGTGTAGATTCTAATCTATTGGTTATATATTTAAATAAGAAATTTATAGTTATGGGGTTGGAATTGTCTCACAATTCATGGCAAGTCCCAAAGTTCTTCACTAGAAAGAAGTAGAGTAAATTGTCAGTTTATTAATTGAAACACACTATTCGTAGGTAGATAACTTCAAATTAGCTGGGGATATTATTTCTCCTCTTGCTGTATGTGTGTGCTTTTGAAAAGCTAAACAACTATGAAGACTCAAGAACAACTCTAGTACAGTTTATAGGTTTGCAACACTTTTTAGAAAACCCATCACTTAATGACAATTGAGTGAGGAATATGTCCAAGGATTGAATCTTGCACTCAGTCATAAAAAGGAAGTTGGGGTATCCAACATCTTGCCAACAAACTGACTCCAACCATAATGTGAAATCCAGGTTAACTGTGAAACCTCTTTCCCACTTTGTAGTATTGTTGCCTCTTGAATTCCAACATGTATCTTCCTACTTAGATCCACAAAACTTGTCCGAGGTAAACCTTGCATGATACAATTGTGATGTGCAAGTTTGACACACACTCTAGTTTCTCTTTAAAAGACGGTAAGTCAAAATATTAAAAGAGGCTTAACTATAATTTGATCATACACTATTGAGGTATTATATCGAATAAATAATATACTATCAATGCACTAATGAAGACCTCAAAATAAACCTATTTCTTGTTTCTACAATAGCGCCACTCTTAGGATTCTCCAAGGAGCCCGTTATGAAACCAACTCACAAAAGGATAGAAAAGATAGATTAATGCCTTAGTGTTCAGCCTCTTTGAGGGGGCAACCTCCTTTACATTACAGGATTGAATGATTTCTTGATGATTCAAATGAGAAAACCTCCCTTTTATATATAGGAGTCTAAGGAGTCACAATATAACCTACTCGACCTAATAATAATAATATAAAGGCGCAAAAATACGAATAGAGGGATTCTATGGGGCACAGTATAACAATATGGGGACAATAGGGGCACAACAATATCAGTAAGGGATACAACTACAATATTAATGGGCTAATCACTAGTATTATAGGGACGTAACATGACCCTCTCCTTCAAAAAAGTGTTGTCCTGAATCCTTTAGTAGTTCTAGATGCTTCATTATAAAATTCTCATCCTCCCATGTGGAATCTTCAGCGGATAAGTTCTTCCACTTGATGAGATACTTCGAAATTGATCGATTTCATAGCTATCAAGTTCTTGTTTTTGTGCTGGGAGAAGAATGATGAACCCTAATCTCTTTGTCACCGCCTCCCTTGCTTCAGTCACTGTCTAGCCTTTGCTCGGCCCTACAGAAGATGGTGACGCAAGTTTCAGAGGGGCGCCAACTCCATTCAAGACAAACACAGCGAATAAGATCGCGTGTAGCCCTGCGAAGAAAAAAGAGAAACATGCACGGGATGCGCTCATAGAAAGCTACACATGCACTGCAGCGGATATGGAGGAGGAAAGTCTTCATCTATAGGTTGTTAGAAGCTTCGCAGTGGGGATGAGGACGACACCCGACCTTGAGGGACTTCTGCAGGCCGCCAAGATTTTGGATGTTTTACAGGAAACAAATCAAACTTTGAGGGTTCCATATTAACCTTGCATCCCAATAGCTTATCGATCCAGCACGACATCGCCAGGAACCCACACGCAATATCTGTCATGGAGCAAGGTTGTGATTTTTCTAGACAGCCTCTGCACCCCAACAGTCCATTGTTCCATAGGGCCACTACAGAGTTCACCAGTTAGCAAAGCCCTAGCTCCAAGGGAAACATCATCAGAAAAGAATCATCTAGGAGCTTCCAAATCACCAGCTTCCTCTCATCTCAGTTTTTCAGAAGAAAGCAGAATTTTGATCACTTTGCCTCGTTCTAGATCCAGATCATGCTCCTTTCTAGCAAAACCTTGCTACAATGGGTGAGCTCTTCAGATCTAGTGAAGGACCTCAAGAAAATCCTGGAATTTAGGCTAGCTATTCCCTTTGCATTTCAAGGACTCCTCCATGAAGGTAAACAACTTGAGGATCTTTATCCCCTTTCTTTTTACAACATCAATAGAAATGCCTCCATCATTTTTACCATTCCTTTGAGAGGGGGGGTTGTTGGATTGTCATCTTCAGACGTGGCTTTTTCATAAAAAGACGTTGTCCATGCTCAGATGCCCAAGAAAATAGCTCCACCAGCTGAGGCTTCGAAACATTTTTTGGTGGAAAAACTGGAGGAAACCCCTTCCATTTAAATAATGCATCCAACATTGGATGAACAAATCCAAAAGTATGCAGAGCATGCCATTATTTTCAGGTTCAATGGGCTATGGCCATGCACAACAGATCCCTACCAATGTATTCACTCTAGCTAGACCAACAATTCCAAGGTTCTCCTCTGCTCAAAGGGTTTCTTCATTGTAGTGTTTGCTCTTAGTGAGGACTACCAAAAAGCATTAACTAAAGGCCCATGTTTCTGGGGCTCAGTAGGTTTATTCCTCACCCCTTGGTTCCCATATTTCGATCCCTCTACATCAATCTTCACCAAGCTCCCCATTTGGGTCAGATTTCCTAATCTCCCAGTGCATCTATGGCACTTTGCTGTATTCCAAGGGATCGACAATACTCTAGGCCGCTTTCTAGCCACAGACACCTCTAGAGGGGAAAAAGCCAGATACACCTTCGCCAGAATCTTTGCAGGAATAGACATGAGAAAAGGTATACCTGGTTAGACTAATCTCAAAATTGGAGACAGCCATTGGACTCAGACCCTGGATTACGGGAACACAGCCTTTTTCTGCCGAAATTGCCATCACACAGGGCACCTTCTCATCTCTTTTCTGTCGATGCCTGCCCAAAAGAAGAAAGCCAATCCTAAGCCAAAATCCAAAAGCTGGAAACCTCATGATCCTCCCCCCATGGATGATTCTGATTCTAGCTCAAATGAAGAGGAAGGGGATGCGGAAGGAATGGACACAAAGCAGGCACAGGATCCGCCCTCGACTGGTCTTGAGGATTCCACTATCCGACCAAACTCACAGAAAAGAACTCATGAGTCCTCTCCCTCAGATTCAGACAAGGAGACCTCTCCGTTACCCCAGCTCAGTTTGCAAATCATGCTAGCTCATCAGAGTCATCTTGGTTGGGTCACAGTTGGTAAAAAGAAAGGAAAAAAATGTCGAATAGTTGATTCTACCCATGTTGGGTAGAATCCTTTGTTCTGCTCTGGTTACTTTATTCTTCCTGTTACTTCTTGTTTAGCACTACTCTCTTCTTGTTTTCTCTTAGTGGCCAGGGTGGATAGTCTATCCTTTCCGGCTATTCGTTTTCTTGCTTCTCCTTGCTGTAACTTCATATTTTACCATACATCCTCTTAATAGTATTAGTATTTACTAAGAAAAAAAAAGTTCTTTTTTTTGCGACTACTTCCGGTTCCAATATAATTTTTCCTTCCTTGTCAAGTTCTTGAAATGTTGTTTGAATTGGGGGCTTGTCACCTATAAACTTCATTAAGCATGAAACATGGAAAACTGGGTGCACTCGAGAAGCTGTAGGAAGCTCCAATTTGTATGCCATAGTACCAATCTTTTGCAACACCTTGTACGGACCATAATAATTTGGTGATAATTTATTATCCTTCTTAGCTTGCTCAAGGGACATTTGTTTATATGGTTTTAGGCGTAGGAATACCCAAACACCTACATCAAAACTTATTTCACTGCAATGCTGAACTGCCTGCTGTTTCATTCTATGATGCGCTAACACGAGGTTATCCTTTAAGAGTTGGAGGACTTGTTGTTCATGCCTGATGAAATATTCCACTACTTAAACCTTAGAATTTTCTTTCAAATATGATATGATGGATGGTCGTTGATATCCATAAAGTGCCATAAATGGGGTCATTTTTGTTTCAATATGCAAGGAAGTGTTATACCACCATTCAGCCAGAGGCAACCATTTGACCCATTGTATCTATTTATTAGATACAAAGCAATGAAGATATCCTTCCAAACATTTGTTTACCACTCAGTTTGTCCATTAGATTAAGGATGATAAGATGAGCTATGAGCTAACTGACTACCGAGACAAGAAAATAATTTTGTCCAAAAATTTCCAGTGAAAATGGGATCTCTGTTACTTACAATAATCTTTGGGTTTCCTTGTAGCTTTTGAATTGTTTTCATAAATGCAGTAGAAACTATACTGGCTTTAAATGGATGTGATAATGCACAAAAGTGTGCATACTTGGTAAGTTTGTCAACTACCACCATGATGACAGTTTTTTCCTCAGACTTGGGTAAACATATGATAAAATTCATTGAAACCTCATCCCAATGTTGGCTTGGAATGGATAAAGGTTGTAATAGACCCGGGGTCTTAATTGTTTCAACTTTATTTTGTTGGCAAACCAAAAATTCTGCCACAAACTTTTGAATATCCAATTTAAGGCCATCCCAAAAGAAATCTTTCTTGACCCTGTGGTAAGTTTTTAAAAATCGTAAGTGCCCTCCTAAGGGCGAAGTGTGCAATTCAATAATAATATTTTACTTGAGTTGGGAATTCTTACAGAGGTATAAGCGATCTTTGTACCATAATGAATCATTTTTCCAGCTAAATGTATCAGATGTACTAGAATCTTGTTGTAACATTCGGATAATCGCCCACACTTCTTCATCATTCTTCCATTCCTCCCTTGCTTCATTTATCCAATGTAGTTGGATAATAGAAACAACACACCACAATGCTTCCACATCCTCATCCTGTCTTTATAGTGCATCTGCCACCACATTTTGCTTCCCTTTTTGGTAGATGATTTCAAAGTCATAACCCAACATCTTTGTCACCCACTTTTGTTGCTAAGACCGGTGCTTGGCACATTGCCTCTTTAAAATGTTTGTGTAGGTTTTAACCCCGTACAGAAATTACCTACATACGAATTCTAAATCACAGGGAAAATAAAAATGCGAGAGTATAACACATAAAACACATATACATAGAGATTTCCCATTGGATCTCAAAACTGAGACTACCAGCTTGATTTTTTTCATTATGTTCCTTTCAATGTTACAATACATATTTATACATGCCGAAGCATCCAATACCATGGACCGAAAAACATCGCATCCAAAACCATGGACCGAAAACCATTGCGTCCAAAAAAAGATGTGCAAAAATCATGCACAAAACCATAGGTGGGTCCGCCCAACCTAACATAGGGTCCAAAACCAAAATTTTCTGGGGCGCTGCCCCAGACCCCATCAAGTGGGGTTACGGGTACCCCTGAAACCCCCTATTAACTATGTGGAAAGAATATAACACAACCCAACAGTTTGAAGGCCTTTGTTGCATCTGGAGTCCACGAAAATGCATCTCTCCTCAATAATGTTGTTAGAGGTCCTACTGTTATCCCATAATTCTTAACAAAATTGCGATAATACCTTTTCAACCTAAGAAATCATCACAGATGCTTTATGATGTGGGAATTTTCCATTCCTTGATTGCTTTAATTTTGCTAGGGTCTACCTTAACTGCTTCATGAGATACAATATGATGCAGATATTGGATTAAAGTGAGTCTCCTTTAAGCTATTTTCATCTGACTCATAAAATATGATAAGACTGTTGAGAAATTGGCCTCTCAAGCACGTTAAATTGATTAGAAGTGCCATCCCTCCTCTAGATTTTAATCTTTTTGGGCCTGAGGGATCATTGCACAAAAAGATTGAGCACTTATCTTGTTCGGCTCATTAAAACTATCGAAAAGTCATCCCTTTCATAATATTTTATACTTTTTCTGACTTAAAGGATTATATTACGAAAAAGGATTACTGGAGTTTCCTCTCCGTCTCTTTTCAAACTCTCTAAAATTTAAAATGACTGAGTTTTCTTTGCTGTTAAACTCATTAAAATAATAGTGACCAAGTTGTCCATGCAGATAAGAGCGAGTTTCATTGTCGCTAGGCTTGTTAAAACATAGCGACGGGTTTGCCTGAAGGGAAAATTATACAACAAGCATATGTTATCCTCCTCAAGCTTGACAAAAATATAGAGTTACTGGTTAGAAATGACTGGGGAAAAATTAGGAAGAAAACTTGAAGAAACTTATTGGTAGCAGATCGCTCTTGAAGATGACACTTTCACTCCATCACCATGATTGAGTTGGGTTGGGTTATTCCATTCACCAGTCATATCACCATTGGTCCTCCGTACAACCCATTTTTTGGGTTAACGCTACCAATCCATTTTAGTGTGGCTGATATGTTCAAGAGAAGTCACTCAGAGAATTCACCAACATAGCTTATGTCTCATCCAGTGCAATACCTTCATGCTTCATTCTTTCATGACCACCACCCTGAACCTTATATCATCAGATTTTTTTCACCTGCACAAAATCATTTTCTCTATTTTTTGTCTTAGGTGTGGGATTCATTAAGGCATTCCTACGATCGGTCACTTCTTTTCGACATCAGCTCATTATCCAAGAAGTTGACTTAGGAACAACATTTTCAGTACTGTGAAGCTTGCATGCCTCAATGGCAAGTTTCTCACTTCCGGCAATTGGTTTATATGAATGACCTTCGACCGAAAGGTTTTGCGTGGTGTTCGACGTCAAGTCCCATATTCACACCACGTGAATTGTACTGCAGTACCCTAAGGGTCATTATCATTATCGGTCATTCCTCTCACACCTATACATCATTGGCTGGTAATCAGGCGATGTCATTCCATGTTCGACTTTAGAACATCTTTCCACATGGATCAACTTGTACTTCGGGCAAATATTGAATGAGTTTGAAGACCCTGGATCTCATTTCATCCATCTGGTCTGCGATATATTTAGGAAAATAAAGAAATCAAATGTACATGATAGTTGCATAGATAATCATCCAAGCCGAACGATGATGGCTCTACCAGAATCATCAGCTTATCACATAGGAGATTCTCTCATATGTACATGAAAATGAATTTATAAAGTTGAGCATGGGAATGCCCACCTCATCTAGATCATGAAACTATTATGAAGATAATGTATTGTATTGTATCTTATTACAGGTCACCTTTCAGTTCGAAAAACCTCAGATCCTCGTCATAAAGCATTTCACCTGACATCAGAAGATTTATGACATCATGCTTTAGGGGGAAACTATTATAGACATATTTGGGAACTGCAAACCCAATCTCATATTTCCATAAACAAATGGCTGGTAAGCCCCTAAAAGTGTTGTTCCGTACCGTAAAGGAGCAAGGTATCCTGATTACATCATCTCCCAAAAGTTCTCCCTGAAAAACTACTTAGAACTGGTCAAAACAGGACCATACAAACTACTCAGTGCTAAGGGTGAAATGCATCTCACCTGCCACATCCAAAAAGTGTGATGCATGCTGAAAATCCCTTCTATAGGGTTCGATGAGTGAGAGCAAACAAATGACAGAGGTGGTTGGCTAAGTGGAAACCCATAGAATCTTCTAGACACTGCCCATTTGACACTTGCCTCTCTGAATATACTTAGGGATGAGTAAGAGATCATGAAATCTCCAAGTGGAACCATGAACCATCAGAGAGATGACACTAATCAAAATATGAGAAGCTGACTCACCCACCTGCAAACATCTATATATGGATGGCCCAGCCTAGAGAACCAGAAGCTGGAATTTTGTATCTTGTAAGGAAGTGCTATTTGTTTCTCGGTTGAACATCATAGTGTTGGGTGATCTAGCTTTTGATGAGGCGAAGTGGGCTTTCATGCTGGGAGGATGGCACTATGTCAGATCAATGGGTTGTAATCCTCTCTTCTACTACTTCTATCAATAAAGCTATTTGAGTTTTCCTCCATATTCTTCTATATCTATGAATCTTGTATTGATATATGCATTTGTATGGTTAATATATATCTGATCCTATATTGTTTATGATTATAGATCTCTATGCTTTGATGATATTATGTTTCTTTGACTGTATAGGTGTTCTTTGAAGTGGGACAAGTGAGGAAGGAGTGGCAAATATTTGTCAAAAGGGAGAGGAAACAAGAAAGGAGCCAAGAGAAAGACTAAGGTTGGTACTCTCTACTTCTCTCTGATGTATTTCCCAGAAGGGAAAACACAAGTGACTTTAGTTTGGTTTTTTCTAAGATAGATACCCATCTTAGTGGGTTTATTAGCTTTGAATGGACACTAGTTTTCGTGATAACACCTGGAGTTGACAATTTTTCTTCCACTAACCCATTGTCATTTCCCTTTGTTGAATCCTCAATGCAGTTCCCAAGTTTCCCACAAATGCTTCCAATTACAAGTCAAGATCAAGGCCAAATGAATACTCATGCATTCAACATTGGAGGTCGAAACATAAACACCTTTTTTTCTCCCCACACAAAACCATGTTCCCAACCTACCTTGGATACCACTGATTGGAAAAAAAAATATCCATAGTCAGGCAAGGAAGGCCATTGCTAGATTTTTGTACTATTCTAACATACCTTTGCACTATGGCATAAGTCCTTATTGGCAAGCTATGATTGATGTTGTTGTTGTTGTTGTTGTTGTTGCACGTATAGGGTTCAAATCTCCTTCATTAGAAAGCATTAGGACAAATCTTTTATTAGAAAGTGTTGAAGATGTCATGGTTGTGCTACCTGAGTTTTGTTCATCAAGGGTAGAAACAGGGTGCATGATCATGAGTGATGGAGGGAGAGATCAAAGGAATAGAACTTTAATGAATCTCCTTATATCTTGTCGAGTAGGTACAATGTTTCTCTGATTAGTGGATGCCTCAGACAAGGTTAAGACTGCCAACTTATTTCTAAAATGATGGAGGAAGTACTTCAAGAAGTGGGAGAATAACATGTTGTACAAACTATCACCGATAATGCAGCTAATTATATGGTTGCTAGTAGACTTTCTGAGATTAGGTACCCCACTATTTTTTGGGCCTATTGGGTTGCCCATTCTATAGATTTAATTCTTGAGGACATTGGTAAGCTTCATTGGATAGATATGGTTGTGGAGAAGGAAAAATCCATAACCAAATACCTATACAACCACATTATTGTCCTAAACACCATGAGAAAATACACTGAAGGTAAATAAATTGTTCGACCCTCAGTGTCTAGATTTGCAACAAATTTCATATATTTGTGATTTTTTGTTGAGCAAAAGACAAATCTGAACAAGATGGCCTTGGGACCTGAGTGGATGGCATGTAAACATTCCAAGACACTTGAAGACATTGAATTTGTTGCACTTGTGTCTAATGAGGGTTTCTCGAATGATGCCAAAGAGATTATTGTTGTGATGGAGTCCCTTGTTAGAGTTCTGAGTAGTTCAAGTCTTTTAACTTTTTAGTGTTTTAAATTTCATTTCAAGCTCCTTTTATTTTCAATGTTTCATATTAATTTATATTTCAAATCTTGAACTTTCTGGATGAGTGATGGTGACAAACTCGTTATGGGTTACATTTATGAGGTGATGGATCTCGAAGAGGAGGCCATAAAAAGAAGATATGGGGATGAGGAGGCAAATTATATGCCTCTTTGAGACATTATTGATGCACGTTGGGATAGGAAATTTTTTTCCCCCTTACATGCTGCTAGGTACTTCTTAAACCCATAGTATATTTATGATAAGAGCAAATTTAATGACGATGGGGACATTCACAGAGGACTTATGACATCTATGGAAAGGTGGTTCCTTGATCCATAATTTCAAAGTCATGTATTTTCCCATATATAAGATTATAGAGCAGTACCTAGATTATTTTCCTATACCAGTGTTATATGAGAAAGATCTAAGTGTTGCCAAGTACCCTTGGAGGCTTCAAGGCTTTATCAACTCATTAAAATTGTTTAAAATTTATTTTGTACGATAAATGTTTATTAGATTTTGTTGTATTTTTAAGTTTTTACTATTTAGTATTTAGTACATCTACTCACGAACCCTTTCCACTTGCTATATCTTTGGCGGAAAATGTTTGTAGTGATACGCCAGATTTCAAGATATTTTCCATTCGAATCTTGAACAAAGCATGAAGTGCTTCAGCTTGTGAGTGAAACTGGAGCATGTTTGAGAAAACACATTCTAAGAAGCACAACTGGTTGACACAAAATTGCTTAAATGACCTTGTACTTTTCCATTACAATCTACAACTTCACAACAAGAAAATACTAGGTGAGAGCTTGAATTTGAAGGTTCGATAATCTGATTTGGAATTTAAATTTTAAACTTTAAAGTTCAAAGTAAAACTTAAATTCACATTTCAATGTCTCATGATAATGATAGGTTTGAATCATTCAGCAATACACCTTGAAGAGATAGATTTGCAAACTGCAAATGCAACAGATTGGGTCCAATTAGAGGAGGCTCTTCTTTTAAGCCTACATGACTTGAAAAACTTTGAGAGTCAAGCAAGCAGAGGAGTGGGAGGAATCACTTCTATTTCTCACGCTTAAGAGTCTTAGACTCTCAGTTACTTATTTTTTCTAATTAGTATACATTTGTTTGTAAACTTTTAGAAGCAGTTGCTTCTAGTTCTACATAGTCACTAGTGAGGAGTCATGACTCAGTACTTTGGATCATGTTTGGAATCATAACATATATGACATACTTATTCATTCATGATATTTTGGACATCTATTGATATTACGAATTGTTTGGACATGGATTTACTAAATATCATTGAAAATTGTTTTTTTTTTAAATCAATATATGCGCATATTTTTATTTATTGAATTCACTGAGTCTTTTCCAATTTTTTCCCAATTATTTTCTAATTTTTCCCCAATCCGACTAAAACTCTTATCTCATTTATATCACTGATTTATTCTTTATTCTGAGTATGGTAACATTGGTTACAAGTTCCATTCTTTACTTATGAGTGTTCAGGTGTGCTAGAGAGTGCCAATGCATGCTGAGGAGTGACTAGGAGTACTAGGACAACACAAGGGAGCAGTAGGTCAAAATGCATGGAAGTGAATGAATATGAGGATGTGTTGGGGACTTCCAATTAGTGCTAGTTGTCATGCCAAGGAGGGAGTGAAAAGGTATGCTAATAACGAGTAAGGCATGCCATGGTATATGAGGGAATTTAAAGAAGTACTAGAGTGTGCTAGGTAGTTCCAGGGTGTGTTAACATCTGCCAAATAGTGCCAAAGCATTTGAGGTGCTATGAAATGCTAGGATGTGTAGGGTGCCAGGGTATGGAAATATGCAGCAAGGAGTTTCAAGGAAACAAAAGAAATAAAAAATCTAAAATGAAAGGAAATGAACACATAAGAGGGTTAATAAGTTGAGACTTTATCTGTTCGGGGCATCCTAGCCACACTATAATATGTTCCAATACATGCGAAGTGCCAGTGTGTGTGAAGTTCTAATTTATTCAATGCAATATTATACCAAGGAGTTTCAGGGCATGCTAGGGACTACATGGAATGCCAACACATGATAGGGGAGTGCTATGCTATGCTATGGCATGCGAACATGTGCTTTGGCATCCAACTCATGGCAAGAAGTTCTAGGTACAAAGATGTTCGAATACATGCGAGGTGCCAAGGAATGTTAGTGAATTGTTCCAAAGCATGTTAAGGTGTGCCATGATTTTTGAGGAGTGCAATGTCTCTCTCATTAATAGAATTGAAAAAGCTTGATTATATATTAAATAATATAGTTCCTACACATAGTAGTGGAACTTTATTTAAAGGAAATTTTCTAGATGATAAACCTAATAGAAATTAATAATGAGTTGACACATAGGAAGATTGTATTCTTGTGACTTGAGGGAAATGATACACACTAATTACTTCTTAACAAATTGATTGTCTATTATAACCACTATGACCTTCAACACATAATGAAAGAGACTCCACAACAATGGTTTTAAATGATTATATTTTGACAAAAAATATAGTAACATGTACATAGCATCAAAAAAAACATTCGAATAATCAATGATGAAGAAAAATTTTTGACCGTCATCAAAAGTAACCAAAAAGAGCATTGGTGAGGGTAAATAAAAGATACTCACTCGATGTGTCCTCAAAGAGAGAATTAGTAATGGGCAATTAATGACCCGCACCAAAAGTGTCATTGAAATTAGTTTTGGTGACAAATCTTAAAGGACCATCACTATATACACTTACAACAACGGTTTTTTAAATACCGTCACCATATGTGACATTGATGACGGACCTTAAAGGTTTTTCATAGGCATGAAGCACCATCAGAAACTCATTGTAATGATAAATGATGATGAACATTTATTCAGTGTTACCAAAAGTAACCAAAAAGATCATTGGTGATAGTCAATGAAATATCATCGCTAGAAGTGTCACCAAAGAGAGAATTAGTGATGGGCTTTTAACGACCCTCACCAAAAGTGTCACAAAAGATAGAATTAGTGACATGTCTTTAACGACCATCAGCAAAAGTGTCATTGAAAATGGCTTTGCTGACAAACTCTAAAGGACCATCACTATATATACTTACAACAATGATTTTTTAAAGACAATCACGATATACGACATTGATGATGCACCTTAAAGGTTCGTCATAAGCATGACCCTAACCAATGAACCTTTTTTCTTTTAGTGTAGTTAGACCTTCACTAAACTCGTGAAAGCATCAAATAATGATAGAATTTTCAATCATCACGGGACTAAGCCACTCGTTCTCAAGGTTTGTTAAAAATAATCAGAGGGATTCATCTAAATGATGAACTTGCAGATCAATAATATGTTATCATTCTCAAGCTTGTTGAAATATAAAGAGGTACTGACCAGAAATGGTTGGGAAAATTGGGAAAACAAGGTACTCTACCTATTAATAGCAACAATTTGTCCTCGAACATGACACTCTTCCACTTCATCTTCGTGGCGTTTCTTTTGGAAATTCTGCTTGTTTTTTTATTCATCATATAATGTCAAATCCTTGGCTTTTGGTTTTAGGTCAATGCTTCCATCTCCATTCAATTTCACCAATATGTTCAAGAGAATCCATTCAGTTGATATTTTCTATGATACTCATAATTTTTCATTCCAATTTTTTCATTCTTGAACCATCTCCATATCATTATCATTTTATCTCAAATCATGATGCCCAATTTGTGTCGTTGGTGGGGGATACATCAAGGCCCTCTTGTGATGGGTCGCTTCATGTCGACATAAGCTCATAATATATTAAGTTCACTTACAAACTATCCCTTTTTTACCTTGGCACTTGCATACATCAATGGCAAGTTTCCTCGTTCTCGGGGTCATGTTTTTATCATTGGTTTTTGACCAAAATATTATGTTTCGTGATCAACTTCAAATCATTCATTCACACCATACACAATGTATTGTAGTACATTGGGAGCCATTAACACAAAACATGAGTTTTCTCATGTTTGTTAATGGATTACATTGTTGGCTGATAATCATGTAGTGTCTGCCATGTTCGACTTCCGATCATTTCTTTGCATTGTTAGACTCATACAATGGAAAATCGAGGGAATGAGATAGAAGACCCCTTATCTAGCTTCATCCATCTGGGTTGCGATTTTAGAATTAATACAAGATTAAAAAGTGTGATAGATATGGCCATAAAAATAGTCATCTAATCATTATTCCACACTTTTTCATCAGTGGACGTGATTTTTGCATCATTATATATGTAATTTTACCTTATATGCTAAGCATGGGTATGCCTCCCTCATAAAAGATATCATGATGTAAATGTACTATAAAAAAATAATATTGACTGGTTCTTCTTAATCTGAGGTTGTCATAAAGTAAAACACTTCAATCATCAACTACCATTTCTAACATTGCACTTTTGGGGGCAATCTATTATACACAATTTTATTACATCTAGTCAATAGCCTACAAATTGGATAAATCAGCATCCCTGAACATGTTGTCATCATTCCTACACAAAGCCCTAAGCATGGCTCTTCCAAATCCCTGAGTTTCGTGGGACTAGCTACTTAAAATTAGTTCTTTTAAGGATTGACACACCTTGCCCCTTCAGGGAACCGTGTTCAGGATGAGGTTGCTTCCTTTTATATGAATGTTGATTAACAGTAGGTTGTCCCTTGTTAGGTGTGTGCTGATTTTAGAAATATAAGAAATTTAAAAAGGATACTAAAGCTTCCTCTTTGATAAGCTTCTAAGAGTTTTTTTCACCATTTACCTTTCATAAGAAGTTTGAATCTTATCTAACCCTACCTTGGATATTTCACATATTGCCCCTTGAGCTCATCATCCCATTTTAAGTGGATCTCATGCCGAGATTGGAAAATGGATAAGAATTCATAAACCTACCACCCCTGTCTTATAAATTTACAGGAATCTACATCATCAGGGTTGGTTTTTGGAGTTTGATCATACCCTCATGTTGATTCCTTGAATCCAAAGGTATGATATATTCATGTCTTACGGAAACATTGAGGTGTGGTTTGTGACAAGGAAGGACAAGTCAACATGGGGAGATTTCTACAAGATCAACTACTATTCTTGGTTGTAAACTCTCTCATATTCATATTGATACATAAAGTACTTTGTTTTTCTATATGTGTTATGTTATGTTTACATTCATATAGTTCAATGCCTTGCTGATCGATTAACTAGAGTGATTGGATAATGCTACATAGATGTTGTAGATTTTTAGCTTATGTTGATTTTATGTGCAGGTTATAATTATATCAATTCGAGCTATGATTGGAAATTACAAAATGAGAGGAGAGAAAACATTTCAATGAATTTGAATTAATCTTATTTCCATTTTTCAATTTCTCTAAGGGAAACTTTATATTCCTTTCTTTCTCTTGTTCCAAACCAATCCACTAGGTTTAAGAAAGATACTTCAGCTAACAGTTGTAAATTCTATATAATAACGTGGATGACTTATTAAGCAAAATGGGGACACTAACTCCATCATAGAGATGCCACATGAGTTTTCATTTTGAAGGAGATGAGGTATGGAGTAATTTAATTGACCATAGGAGTAGTGGATTCAAATTAAACTTGATAGAGAACCTTGAGGTGAGGTTGCAAGAATTGAGGGATAACGAAAGGACTAGATGATTTATTTGAAGATTTATTTTCGTGTGGATATCTTCATCTACTTGGGTATGGGGTAGTTTGTATGGACGTCATTTATATTTTTGTTGCAGTTATTTTCGATGAGGAAGTGATAATAATGCCAAAAAAATGATTGATGATGGAATGAGGATCTACATTTTGATGGGATGTGTGTGATTGTTAAATTATGTACCCAACTAGTACAAAACTTGGGGGATATCAATGTGAAAAGGTATGATATATTTATGTTGGAGTATGGCAGAAAAATTCATAGGTATATAAACTCTTAAATATCTTAATGATTATCATGATGGTAGTATCAACTTGAGGCATTATGTATAGAGTAGGAGGCAATAGTCCTCACATCATAGCTTTGGATAGTGAGAATGCTTGTTGAATGTTGTGTTGATAGAGTAAGCTTGAGACCTTTGGTATTCTCATGGAGACTTGGAGATGGATTTTTGCATGAATGCTTCGGTTCGTGACATTTTGAGTAGAGGGTTGCTGATTATAACTTTTCTAAGGATGAAAATTTCTTTGACTGGGAGAGGATGTCAAGTCCATGAGGTTGGGTGCACAAGTACCTGAACATGTACACTGGAAAACATCATTGTGACACAAAATGTAATTCCTATATCACATAATGTGACATGATAGTTTTTCTATTTGTGTGCTAGTGCATGAGTAAAAGTGCACTAAGGGGGTCTCATCTAGGTAAGTTGGTTGATGAAGTAAGCTATGTCAGCAAGGGACCACATGATGGGGCATATGTGTGTGGAGTAAAGGAAAAATGTTGGGTGCACATAAATGAACATCTTCGTGCGATGAGGTGGTTGGGAACATTTCATCGATCACATAAGGCACACGACTAGTTTGCCTGTATATATAACATACATGGTGAGTGGGAAAAGACTCTGTGAATGGGAGAACAGGAAGCTTATAGAATGAGTAGGCACAGACATACATAAACATGGAAAACATTGGTTTAGTGAATTTGGGAATTGAGTTGATTTTACTTGGGCGACTTCGGTAGGTCTACAAAGGGAACATATAAAACAACCTATTTTGGTGCTTTCTTCCACAAAATTTGGTTTTCACATTGTTGAAATTTGATGTTTGGATCTTAAACAAAATTTGGTCTTTTCTTTCCCAAAATATGATGTTTTCTTGCTCAATATTAGGTGTGTAGGTCTGAAATGAAATTTGGTTTTTTCTCACCCATATATTGTTGATTTTGGTTTCAAGATTCAAAATTTGGTAATATTGGTCGCATAATTAGATAGAACTTTGGAGCTTGGTCGATTGGTCAAGAATTTTAGTGATTGGGAAAAATTTGGTGTTTCAAATGTAGAGAAACTTAGTGTTTGGAAATGATTACTGGTTCCATACATAGGTTCCCATTTGGTCATCGAATCTAATAGCGGTGCTTGAGAATTGCACTGCAAGAAGTGTTGCAATGAGGCGCAAATGAGGCATCACACTAGTTGAGGTTGTAAGCTATGTTGTGTGTGGATGCAAGTCGATTTACTGTGTTTAGCCAAGTGCTTGAAGTTGTTTATGTAAATTATATTTTCTCTTATATGTTGATGCTTTGCAGGTGTTAAGACAAGTGTTTCTCGCCCTATATATCTCTTGTATATGTACGAATGATGTTGCATATTATAGGTGTATTGCACATTGTTAAATAAGAAAATTGATTAAGTCAATATTAAACCAACACTTAGGCACATGAAGTGGAGGCACAGTGACGGTGAATTAATAATATGTTACCCTAGGAAGTTGTGGACCACATTTATGAAGCATTCTCTAGGGGTCACTATGGCAAGCTCACAACAACAATTTATTAAGTAACTTATGTATCCTTCTCTAATAACAAAACACTATTTATTCATTCCTATGAGATAGTGAGAGATAATTATTTCCACATTAAGTTACATTTTAGCTTTGGGGAGTTCACATATAACCTAAATTTATAAGTGTCAATAATGTTTGTATCAACTAAGATAAACACATCTATTTTTGATTATTTTGAATCCATTTAATCATATAACTTTACTCAGATTTATTGTGGTTTCCTCCTCTATTCCTCCCTCTATAAGAGATATGTGACTTATTTTGACTTACGGCTAAGTAGACCACTCAAAAGATTGAAACAAGTTCATTAGGAAAAGTGACCGCCTATGAACGAATTATCTTTTGAGACCGAAATATAATTGAAATATAATTGAGGACAGAGTAAGGGTAACAAAGCCAGCCTTCTTTGGTCGGCGTGGGACCAATAACACAAAGGTAGCTATATTACCTCGTTTAAATTGAAATATAAATCCTAACGGGTCAATATCGTAGGTCTTCGGATTAATGTGTTATGATCGCGGGAACTCCTAAACATATACTGATTATTGTAAATAAAAAGTCAGTAAGTGACGAGATGGCAGATCACAGATTAGAAGCGACACTCAAAATAGAAATTGTGCGAAATAAATATTTCAGTGGGCTTATAGACACTTAGATAACAAGTTAAATAGAGGCATGTTGTGGGAGAGATGTGTACCTTCCACTAGAACAACTGCAACTGATGGCCTTTCACATGAACAACCGACATCCAGTGAAAGTGAAGGAATTGTTCAGCAGCACTTGATCTCAAGCGTAGTGTTTAGATGGATTGGCAGACGGAACGAAGATGGGTGGGAATTGGAGAACATTTGGGATAATGTGTGTGTACGTCAATTAGATGACATTTGACAGAAACCCAACTATGAATGGCGTCCTGGCAACTATAGCGGCCAAACAATGGCTATAAACGTCAATATTATTTTGCTACGAACTATCGTAGGTTGGAGTCGGGAAGACGGAAATGTGTGGAGCCAGCAAGTTGCATGGAGTGGGAGTTTTGAAGATGGTCATAAGGTACTGCAACTCTTGGAAGGAAATAGTAATGCCACTAATTCTATAGAAATGAGGGGTCAACGTTTTGATCTTCATCCTCATTTGCGAGCGCGATACATTGCTCTCCATGGGAGTTATCCATTAGCAGCTGCTCTGGCAGCTGTTGACTCTTCCCCAACAGTTGTCATTCCAGTCCAATCTGTTGGCATAGGAGATGGTGAGGTTGATATAATTTTATGTGCTATTTGTCATGATATGCTATCCAAAGGAGACGATGCAAAACGGTCATGACAGAATATGCTTACAATGGGTTCCTCCATGCAGCAGCAGCAACAGCAGCAAAGGGATACGGTCATGACAGAACACAGGAAGGATTTCTCCTCACCCATAGGGGTACCACATAAGTTTCACGTGGGTGACAAAGTTTGGTTACATCTGTAGAAAGATTGCCTTACAAGTGCCCATAAGAAGCTCCGACCACTCCGACATGGTCCTTACACCAGTATCAAGGCTATGGGAAACAATGCTTTGAAGCACACCATTTCTTCATTCCGTCGCTTGCACTCAGTGTTAAATGTTGACTTCTATCGACCATGATTCTCACCATTTCTGGACACGTCAGAGACTGCAGAAAAACTCACTAGCGACCCAGCTCAGGAGAAGCTTCCTCATTTCACGGAGGAACTCAACGCAATGGGGACCATTGCTTCCTAAGGGGGGAGGAATGATCCAAGTGGATGTTGGTGGCCACCCACCTATCCCGTTTGGACCCCCACAATTGTCTCTTTCATCTTTTTTAGTTTCCTAAATTGTACCACAGTTTACTATTTTTAGCATTTTTTCGGGTCCTAAACTTCTGGAACCGTTTTGAGGCCATAAACGACGTTTTTTTGGGAAATTTGGGGCAACATGGGTCCTTGGACGAATGTTTCCTACCTAACGTGGTAATACTCTGATAGATCGTTCTAACAAGCTATCGTACACATCAAACCAAGATCGTATGCCAAAGTTACCACCCTTGGAAATTGATGTACCAATTTACCCAAACGGGGGCCACAATTTGGCATTTCATCTTCTAGGGTTAGGTTTTGGAATGTGAAGGGTTTCCATTGTTACTCAACAATAAATAGGCCTTTGAGCCTCATTGTAGCATATTTCAGAGGCATGTATGCACCACATCTCTTCTCAGAGATAAGCTACCATCATCCTAGCTCGTTTATTTCCATTTCTGGTTGTAAGCATATTTCAGTATTTTCCATTAATGAAATGAAGTATTATTTTTGCTGCATCTTTGTGTATATGGTTATCTCTGTAATTTTTTGCGTTCCTGTTTAAATCCAGATCATTTGATTGACCAAAATCAACTGTCGATCAAATCCACTCTCTTTGAAAGTGAATCCTCTAAGTCTATACCCAACCCAAATCAAAAGGTCGAGGTAACAGTTGACCCAGTTTCACCTTCAGCAAATTGTACCTTTCCCGAAGAGAGTGAACATGATACCACTCATGTTATTTTTGTTTCTTTAGATTCTAATGAGCTCGGGGGTAATCCTCTTATTCCATCAGGACAAGACGAAAATCCTCCAGTTCCTGTAACTCAAGCGGTTAATCCTCCCATTTCTACGCCTGCCCCTACAATTAGTCTAGTTACTTCCTTTGATTGCAATTGACTACCAGCATTCTGACCTCCTTCTTATGTGCCTTTACAAATCATAGTTCAAGTTTGTAATATGATTGTATCAGGCACTATTATAGATGAAGGTGCATTAGTGAGTATGCTTTGCTGAATTTTTTGGCAAGCGTTTGGTTTTCCCCTGCTTGTGCCTATTACACAGAATCTGTTGGCTTTTAATAGAGGAACCAGTCAACCATTAGGGATCCTTCCTGAGTTACCTATTACTTTGGGAGGGAAAACCATTTATCTGAACGTGATGGTAGTCAAAGGCCCTTTAGATTACAATCTATTTCTTGGGCGTGAGTATGTTTATGGCATGGGAGCCGTTGTTTCTACACTCTTTCAAGTGATTTGTTTCATGCATGAAGGCAGGATTGTCACTGTTGACCAGTTTTCATTTCCCACTCCAAATATGGCTCCTAGTCAACCATCTTCCCTAATTGGTCCATTTATACCAATGGTACCATCCCCGCCACAGCTTAATTATGCGGCATGTTGTTCCATACCCACATCGACTGATGATCAATTCAGTGATGTACTGGGGGCATTGGAACTAGATCTCTCTTTCATGACATATTATGAGTTGTGATCAAGGGTCTTAGGATAGTTCATTGTCTTGTGTCAAGCTTGTTAAAAAATGAAACGTGGGGTTGGGTGATAGTTCCTTGTCTTGTGTCAACCTCGTTAAAAAATGAAACGGGTCCATGAGGATAGTTCTTTTTCTTGTGTCAACCTCGTTAAAAAATCAAACAAGGGTCCAAGCATGGTTCGTTGTCTTGTGTCAACCTCATTAAAAAAATTAAAGGAGGAATATGAGGATAGTTATTTTTCTTGTGTCAACCTCATTAAAAAATTAAACAAGGAGTATGAGGAGAGTTCGTTGTCTTGTGTCAACCTCATTAAAAAAATGAAACAAGGAGTTCAAGGATAGTTGGTTTTCTTGTGTCAACCTCGTTAAAAAATGAAACATGGATATACAAGGAGACTTCCTGGTCTTGTATTAACCTCGTTAAAAAAATGAAACAAGGAATCTGAGCAAAGTTCCCTGTCTTGTGTCAAGCTCATTAAAAAATGAAACAAGGAACCCAAGAGCAAAGTTCCAAGTCGAGTCTTTGAGTAGATCACCTAAATTCATAGTCAAGTCTTTCACTGGATCTCGTAAGAGAACCTTCATCCCATCCATCTGATAGCCATGAGTATTCTACTTAGGTGAATGTAATGAATCTTGGGGAGCATGTACGTAGTGGTGAAGATATGTTTCCGTGTAGGTTATGTGAAGGGAATCACCTCATTCACCTTTGTCTATCTGGACGAAGCCAAATAGGTGTTGGATAGCCATCCTGCTTCACCACAGTGACTTCCATCTCATTATTGGAGACTCTCCCTTTCATTATGCTGGGGGCGTGTAAACCAATTCAAGCATAGTTTTTCATTTCAATATTGTGTAAGAATCAAACTGAATCCAACCATAGATTGTCATTTCAAGCTTCTGTAAACATGAAACTAAATCCAAGCATGGTTCCCTATGGTCCAAGCTTGTCTAAAATCAACCCATTTTCATTTTAACCCTTATGATTTCCATTCTATTAGTCTTTTTGTCAGATGAGCCTTGGTTGTTTTCATCCCATCGCCACCATCCCTTTGGCTGAGCATACTCTTTCACTTGGTTGTTTTACCTTTTTTGAGGAACAGTTGCAATGATTGGTCTTACTAGCGAACCTCTTCACATAAATCAACATGTTTTGAGAAGTTCCAACATCACCAGAACTAGTTTCTACCCTACAAACCACTCGTTACTCAAATTGGAGACCCTTTTAAGCTCTTTTTAGACTCTCTAAACATGAAAAGATTATCGAGCGCTTGTTGTCTCTAGCTCGTTAACGGACTAGAATCGATATCCACTAAGTATAGTTTTACCCCTTCTTTGGGCTGAGATATATTAACTATGAAATAGGTACTCCTTGGTCAAACATGATATATAGGTTCTCACTTGTATTGTTTTATTCTTTTTTGAACTTGAGAGACAAAAGTACGAAACAAAAATTTCAGAGTTCTCTTTACGTCTCTTTTCATATTCTCTAAATATTAAAAGGACTGAGTTATATTTGTCCTTAAACTCATTAAAAACATCAAATAGCAACAAACTTGTCCATCTAGACAAGGCCAAGTTTCACCTTCGCTAGACTCATTAAAACATCAAATAGCGAGCGAGATTATACATCAAGCATATGTTATCCTCCTCAAGATTGATAAAAAATAAAGAGGTACTCGTAAAAAATGACTAGGGAAAATGGGGAAAAACTAGGAACAATTTACGGTAGTAGGTCACTTTTGAACATGACACTTTCACCTCATCACAGTGACTATGTGCATTGGGTCACTCAGCTTGATGGTTATCATACTGTTGGTCTATCATACCATCCATTGCTTTGTGTTGGGGTAAATGCTATCAATTCACTTTAGTGTCGATGATATCTTCAAGAGAAGTCATTCAGTTCAAAATTTCATCCTTTACAATACATTAAACCTTCATTTTCATGCTCGCCATTCCTGAACCTTGTGTCGTTATTCGATATGTCATCTCCAAACTCATCTACCTCATTTCATGTCATTGATGTAGGATACATCAAGGCCCACCTGCAACGAATCACTTCTTGTTGACATCAGCACATCATTCAAGAAGTTGACTTAGAAACACCCCTTCAGTACCTTGAGGCTTGCATACATCAATGGTAGGTTTCTTGCTTCTGGTGATAGGTTGACATCACTGACCTTGGACCAAAAGACTTCGTATGGTGTTTGACATCAAATCATTTATTCACACCATGTGAAATATACTTCAGTAACTTGAGGGTCATTATCATTATCGGTGATTCCTCTCGCGTGTGTTAATGACTTACATCATTGGCTGGTAATCGGATGATGTCTCTACATGCTCGACTTCATATCATCTATTCACATGGTTAGACTTGTACTTGAGTGAAAGATTGGATGAGATTGAAGACCCTAAATCTAGTTTCATCCATCCAGGCTGCGATATATTTTTCTGAAGTACTATATCAAATGTACAATGGCCTTACATTCATGGTCATCCATTCATGGGTCTACATCTATAAACAACTATATTTGTACATGTAATGAAAGTTTATGAAGTTGAGCATGGGTATGCCTTCCCTTAGAAAAATTATAAGAAAAAATCAAAGTACCATGATATTTGTGTTGTAACTCATTCAGGTCACCTTCCGGTTCAAAGCCTTCTCTCGAAATGGTAAAGCATCTCACTCGACATGGTTATTTTCGATTTCACGCTTTAGGGGGCATCTGTTACAGGTAAATTTGGGCACATCAACCCCAAATTCTAGATATGTATTATTAGGGTCTATCAACCCCTAATTTAGTTTTTTTCGTTCCCTAATGATGTTAACCTACATCATGCTTGCTTCCCAAGAGTTTCATGACACCATTCATCCAAAAAATGTCCCTAAGGAGATCATCGCAGGTTGCCTTCTATCTGGCTACAATGAATGGCAGGCACTACACTGTCTAGGTGCTATGCATAGTACCTGGCCTTTGTATCACCTATGACGAGCGAGATTCGTTGAATGTTTCAAATGAATCCACTGGATTTTTCATCCAATAGATGCTTCTATAGGTTTCTAGAAGGATTGGGCTCGCTCTTCGATGAGGAAGGAGATGAATGAACCCTATTCCATTATCCCTTCCTCCATGGAACCACTTCCCAAATATGGTAAAGCATTCATGAGGGCCATTAATGGCCTAACCTCCTCTATTCAGCTATAAAAGGACGAGGCATTCAAGGGGTTGTCCAAGGTTGAAACTTCTTAAGCTATGGAATTACTACTTTGATGAGATTAGTAGAGAGAGTAATGTTATCATGTCAAATTGTTGTCTCCATGAGGAGAGAAGGGCTTGAAGCTAGGATGATGATGCTGAATTGAACATCCATCTACATGGGTTGTAATCTTCCTTTCTATGAATAAAGAGTTCTATGATTTTTCCCATTCATGTGTTATGTGATGTATATTGTACTTTTTATTCTATAATATGTTTAGTTAATAGATCGATATGTATGCCTTGATGGTTTTCTATCTCGGCTTGTGTGCAAGTACCTTTCAAGTGAGTTAGGTATGGAAGGGAGTAATGAAAGTGGTCAAAGGGGAGAGGGATCGAGTGAGAGATACATGTTGGTACTTTTTCTCATGTTTCTTTTAACTTTTAGCTATAGGAAAAGAAATGGAATTACTTTAACTATTGTTATATACTTCCTACTATGTCTAGGGCTTAGTCATTTGAAATGACACTAAATTTGTCCATAACAGTGGGTGTGTTGGCAAGTGTCAATCAGTTCTAGTTGTCATGCCAAGGAGGGATTGACAAGGTATGCTAAGAACAGGTAAGTCATGCTAGGGAATATCAGGGAATTTGAAGAAGTACTAGAGTGTGCTAGGTAGTTCCATGGTGTCCTAACATGTGCCAAATAGTGCCAAGGCATTCAAGGTGCTAAGACATGCTAGGATGTGCAGCGTGTCAGGGTAATATTCATCAACGAGTTCCAAGGAAACAAATGGAATGACCAAGCTAAAATTAAAGGAAGTGAACACATAAGAGGGCTAATAAGTTGAGATTTTATATTTTAGGGGCATGCCACACACATTAATAATATGTTCCAATACATGCCAAGTGTCAATGTGTGCCAAGTTTTAATTTTTCTCAATGCAATATTATGCCAAGGAATTCCAGGGCATGCTAGGGACTATAGGGAATGCCGAAAAATGATAGAGGAGTGCCATGCTATGCTATGGCATGCCAACATGTGCTTTGGCATACTACTCATGGCAAGATGTTCTAGGTACAAAGATATTCCAAGATATGCGAGGTGCCAAGGAATGTTAGTGCATTGTTCCAAAGCATGTTAAGGTGTTCAATGAGTGTTGACGAGTGCTAGGTCTCTCTCATTAATAGAATTGATGGAGCTTTATTATGCATTAATTAATATAGTTCCTACACACACTAGTGGAACTTTATTTAAAGGAAATTTGCTAGATAATAAACCTAATAGAGATGAATCATGTGTTGACTCATAGGAAGACTATATTCTTATGACTTGAGGGAAATGATACACACTAATTACTCCCTAATAAATTGATTGGCTATTATAACCACTATGAAATTGGACACATAATGAAAAGGGCTCCACAAAAATGGTCTTAAACCATTATATTTTGACAAAATATAGTAACGCGTACGTAGCATCATCGAAAACTTATTGGAATGATCAATGATGATGAGCATTTTTTTACCATCACCGAAAGTAACCAAAACGAGTATTGGTGAGGGTAAATAAAATATCATCACTCGAAGTGTCCCCAAAGAGAGAATTAGTGATGGACCTTTAACAACCCTCATGAAAAGTGTCACCAAAGAAAGAATTAGTGATGGGAAATTGACAACCATCACCAAAAGTGTCATTGAAAATGGCGTTGGTGAGAAACCTTAAAGGACCATGACTATATATACTTACAACAACAATTTTTTAAAGACCTCACCATATGTGACATTGGTGATGGACGTTAAAGGTCTGTCATAGGCATGAAGCGTCATCAAAAACTCATTTTAATGATAAATGATGACGAAAATTTATTGATCGTCACCAAAAGTAACCAAGAAGATCATTTGTGAGAGTCAATAAAATATCATCACTAGAAGTGTCACCAAAGAGAGAATTAGTGATGGGCCTTTAACGACCCTCACCAAAAGTGTCACTAAAGAGATAATTAGTGACGTGCCTTTAACGACCCTGAACAAAAGTGTCATTGAAAACGGCTTTGGTGACAAACTGTAAAGGACCATCACTATATACAATTACAACATTTCTTTTCTAAATACCATCAGGATATGAGACATTGGTGACGAAACTTAAAGGTTCATCACAAGCATGACCCTCACCAATGAACTATTTTATTTTAGTGTAGTTAGACCTTCACTAAACTCGTGAAAGCATCAAATAATAATGGACTTTTCAACTTCATAAGACCGAGCCACTCGTTCTCAGGGTTCATAAAAAATAATCAGAGGGATTCATCCAAATGACGAACTTGCAGATCAAGCATATGTTATCCTCCTCAACCTTGTTGAAAAATAAAGAGGTACTAATCAGAAATGGTTGGGAAAATTGGGAAAAAAAGGTACTCTACCTATTAATGGAAACAATACGTCCTTGAACATGACACTCTTCGAGTTCATCTTCATGCTTTTTGGGTTGGGAAATCTACGTGTTTTTTTATTCATCATACCAAGTCAAATCCTCTGCTTTTTGTTTTGGGTTAATGCTTCCATCTCCATTCAATTTCACCAATATGTTTAAGAGAACTCATTTATTTGATATCTGCTATGATACTCGTAACTTTTCATTCCAAGTTCGTCATTCTTGAACCAACTCCATATTAGTATCCTTTTATCACAAATCATGATACCTGTTTTGTGTCATTGGTGGGGGATACATCAAGGCCCTCTTCTGATGGGTGGCTTCGTGTCAACATAAGCTCATAATCTAGTAAGTTGACTTACAAACTATCCCTTTGATACCCTCGGACTTGCATACACCAATGGCAAGTTTCCTCATTCTCAGTGTCATGTTTTTATCATTGCTTTTTGACCCAAATATTATGTTTCATGTTCGACTTCAACTCATTCATTCACACCATATATATTTTAGTGTAGTACCATGAGAGCCATTAACACAAAATATTATTTTTCTTCTGTTTGTTAATGGATCACATCATTAGCTGATAAGCAAGTAGTGTCTACCATGCTCGACTTCAGATCATTTTTTCTTATGGTTAGACTCGTACAATGGAAAATCGAGGGAACGAGATAGAAGACCCTAGATCTAGTTTCATTCATATGGGTTGCAATTTTAGTATTAATGAAATATTACAAACCGTGATAGATATGATCATAAAAATAGTCATCCAATCACGGTTCCACACTTTTTCATCAGTGGATGTGATTTCTTCATCATTATACATGTAATTTTAGCTTACATGCTAAGCATGGGTATGCCTCCCTCATGAAAGATATCATGATGTAAATGTATTATAACAAATGATGATCTTGACTGGCTGTTCTTGACCTAAAGTTGCCTAAAAGTAAAGCACTTCAGTCACCAACTACCATTTCTAACATTGCACTTTTGTGGGCAATCTATTATACAAAATTTTATCACATCTAGTCAACAAGCCTACAAATTGGACAAATCACCATCCATACACAAAGCCCTAAGCATGGCTCTTCCAAATCTCTAAGTTTTTGGGACTAGCTACTTTAAATCAGTTCTTTTAAGGATTGACACACCCTGCCCCTTTAGGGACCCTTGTTCAAGATGAAGTTTCTTCCTTTTATACCAACGTTGATCAGCAATAGGCTTCCCTTGTTAGGGGTGTGCTAATTATAGAAATTTAAGAAATTTAAATAGGATCCCAAAGCTTCCTCTTCTATAATCTTCTAGGAGTTGTTTTAATCATTTACGTTATATGAGAAGTTTACTTCTTATCTAATCCTATCTTGGATATTTCACCTATTTCCCCTTGAGCTCATCCTCCCATTTTAAGTGGATCTCAAGCCCAGATTGGAAAACGGATAAGAATTCCTAAAAATACCAGCCCTCTCCTATAAATTTTCAACCATTTACAACATCAGGGTTGGTTTTTAGAGTCTGATCATACCCTCATGTTGATTCCTTGAATCGAAAGGTATGTATATTCATGTATTAGGGAAACATTGAGGTGTTGTTTTTGACAAGGAAGGACAAGTCAACATGGGGAGATTTCTACGAGGTCAACTACTATTCTTGGTTGTAAAATCTCTCCTATTCATATTAATACAAAAAGTACTTTGCTTTTCTATATGCATTATGTTATGTTTACATTCATATATTTCATTTCCTTGTTGATCCATTAAGTAGAGTAATTGGATAATGCTCCATAAATGTAGTAGATATTTGGCTTCTGTTGATTTTATGTGTAGGTTCTAATTATATCAATGAGAGCTACGATTGGATATTACAAAACGAGAGGAGAGAAAACATTGCAACGAATTTAAATTAATCCTCTTTCCATTCTTCAATTTCATTAAGGGAAACTTTATATTCCTTTCTTTCTCTTGTTCGAGACAAATCCACTAGGTCTACGAAAGATACTTTTGCTAGTAGTTGTAAATTCCATATGATAACATGGATGACTTATTGAGGAAAATGGGGACACTAAGTCCATCATCAAGATGTGAGAGAAGTTTTCATTTTGAAGGAGATGAGGGATGGAGCGATTTGATTGACTATAGTAGTAGTGGATTCAAATTAGACTTGATAGAGAATCTTGAAGTGAAGTTGCAAGAATCGAGGGATAACGAAAGGATTATATGATTTATTTGAAGATTTATTTTCGTCGAGATACCTTCATCTACTTGGGTATGGGGTAGTTTGTATGGACATCATTTATATTTTGTTGCAATTATTTTGGATGAGGAAGTGACAAGAATGCCAAAAAAATGATTGATGATGTAATGAGGATCTACATTCTAATGGGATGTGTGTGATCGTTAAATTATATACCCAACTAGTACAAAACTTGGGGGATATCAATGTGAAATGGTATGATATATTTATGTTGGATATGTTAGAAAAATTCATAGGTAGACCAACCTCTAAATATTTTAGTGATTAGCATGATGGTAGTATAAACTTAAGGCATTATGGATAGAGTAGGAGGCAATAGTCCTCACATCATAGCTTTGGATAGTGAGAATGCTTATTGAATGTTGTGTTGATAGTGTAGGCTTGAGACCTTTCGTATTCTCATGGAGACTTGGATATGTATTTATGCATGGATGCTTCAATTTGTGACTTTTTGAGTACAGGGTTGCTCATTATAACTTTTCTGAGGATGAAAATTTCTTTGAGTGGGAGAGGATGTCAAGTCCATGAGGTTGGTCACAAAATTAACTAAACATGTACAGTGGGAAACATCATTGTGACACAAAATATAATGCTTATAGCACATAATGTGACATGATGGTTTTCCTAGTTGTGTGCTAGCGCATGAGTAAAAGTGCACTAAGGGGGTCTCATCTAGGAAAGTTGGTTGATGAAGTAAGCCATGTCAACAAGGGACCACATGATGGGAAATATGTGTGTGGAGTACATGCAAAAGATTGGGTACACATAAAAGAACATCATCGTGCGACTGGGTGGTTGGGAACATTTCATCGATCCCGTAAGGCACATGACTAGTTTGCATGTATATATAACATACATGGTGAGTGGGAGAGGACTATGCCAAGGGGAGAACATGAAGCTTATAGAATGAGTAGGCACAAAGATACATAAACGTGGAAAATTTTCTTTTAGTTCATTTTTGCATTAAGTGGATTATAGCTGGGCGAGATCGGTAGGTCTACGAAGGGCACATATAAAACAACCTAAATTTTGGTGCTTTCTTCCCCGAAATTTGGTTTTAGCATCCTTCAAATTTCATGTTTGGATCTTAAACAAAATTTGGTCTTTTCTTTCCAAAAATATGGTGTTTTCTTCCTCAATATTAGGTGTTTAGGTCTAAAATGAAATTTGGTTTTTTTTCACCCATATATTGGTGATTTTCCTTGCAAGAATCAAAATTTGTTAATATTGGTGGGAGAATTAGATAGAACTTTGGAGCTTGGTTGATTGGTCAAGAATTTTAGTGATTGGGACAAATGTGGTGTTTCGACCCTAGAGAAACTTAGTGTTTGAAAATAAGTACTCGTTCCATACATAGGTTCCCATTTGGCCATCGAATCTAACAGGGGTGCTTGAGAATTGCACTGCAGGGAGTGTTGCAATGAGGTTCAAATGAGGCACCACACTAGTTGACGTTGTAAGCTATGTTGTGTGTGGCTACAAGTAGATTTATTGTGTTTAGCCAAGTGCTTGAACCATTTTATGTAAATTATATTTCTCTTATATGTTGATGCTTTGTAGGTGTTAAGCTAAGTGTTTCTAGCCCTATATATCTCTTGCATATGTAGCGATGAGGTTGCATATTATAGGTGTATTGCACATTGTTAAAGAAGAAAATTGATTAAGTCAATATTAAACCAACACTTAGCTACAAGAAGTGGAGGCAGCGTGAGAGTGAATTAATAATATACTACGCTAGGAAGTTGTGGACCACATTTGTGAAGCATTCTCTAGGGGTCACTATGGCGTGGTGACAACAACAATTTATTAAGTAAACGTATGTATCCTTCTCTAATAAAAAAAACACTATTTATTCATTTCTATGAGATAGTGAGAGATAATTATTTCCACATTAAGTTACATTTTTGCTTTGGGGAGTTCTCATATAACCTAAATTTATCAAGTGTCAATAATGTTTGTATGAACTAAGATTAACACATCTATTTCTGATTATTTTGAATCCATTTAATCATATAACTTTACTCAGAATTAGAATTATTGTGGTTTCCTCCTCTATTCCTCCCTATATAAGAGGTATGTGACATATTTTGACTTACGACTAAGTAGACCACAAGTTCGGATTAGTATAAGTGACCGCCTATGAACGAATTATCTTTTGAGACCGAAATAAAATTGAAATATAATTGAGGACAAAGTAAGGGTAACAAAGGCAGCCTTCTTAGGTCGGCGTGGGACCAATAACACAAAGGTAACTATATTACCTCGTCTAAATTGAAATATAAAGCCTAACGGGTCAATATCGTAGGTCTTCCGATTAATGTGTTGTGATCGCGTGAACTCTTCAACATATACTGAATATTGTAAATAAAAAGTCGGTAAGTGACGACATGGCGGAATCACAGATTGGAAGCGACACTCAAAATAAAAATTTTGCGAAAGAAATATTTAAGCGAGCTTATAGACACATAGATAAAGCGTCAAATAGAGGCATGGTGTGGGAGAGATGTGTACCTTCAACTGCAACTGATGGCCTTTCACATGAAGAATCGGCGTCCAGGGAAAGTGAAGGTATTGTTCATCAGCACTTGATCTCAAGCGTAGTGTTTAGACGGATTGGCAGACGGAACGGAAATGGGTGGGAATTGGAGAACATTTGGGATAATGTGTGTGTACGTCAATTAGATGACATTGAACAGAAACCCAACTATGAATGGCGTCCTGGCAACTACAGCGGCCAAACAATGGCTGAAAACGTCAATATTGTTCTGCTACGAACTATCGTAGATTGGAGTCGGGAAGACGGAAATGTGTGGAGCCAGCAAGTTGCATGGAGTGGGAGTTTTGAAGATGGTCATAAGGTACTGCAACTCTTGGAAGGAAATAGTAATGCCGCTAATTCTATAGAAATGAGGGGTCAACGTTTTGATCTTCATCCTCATTTGCGAGCGCGATACATTGCTTTCCATGGGAGTTATCCTTTCGCTGCTGCTCTGGCAGCTGTTGACTCTTCCCCAACAGTTGTCATTCCAGTCCAATCTGTTGGCACAGGAGATGGTATTTGTGCTATTTGTCATGATATGCTATCCACAGGGGACGATGCAAAACGGTTGCCTTGCAATCACCTATTTCATCGAAACTGCATTTTTCGGTGGTTTTACTCTAAATTTCAGTGCCCTCTATGCAGGAATGACTTTCAGTCGAAGATAGCCTCAACGTCTCCCTCTTTTTAAATGTTTCTTTGAGCTTTTCATAATTAACGCAACGGGATTAACCATTTGGATTTTTAAGTTTGAAAAGGCGTAGTAAACGCTAATACGTTCGTGTAAATATGGGATTTGCACCCTAGGGCATTGCCTGATAATCTTATATGGGTTGGGACATTGCGCATTACTGATTTCAAATGTGGTTATGCTCATAGTCTTTCGGTTTAGAATTTATAGTTTTTCCGTTTACCATTTTTTTTTATGTATGTTTAAAGAGGAGCCCAAATACTGTTTTGTTAAACGTAGTATTTTAATATTTAGTATAAATTTTCATCATGTTTATTTTATTAATTTTGAAGTAAGCTGACTATGAAGTACGTGTGAAGTTTATTGTAGATGAACATTAGAGGCCTAAAATGAAGTATTTCTGAAGTTTGGGATTAGACATTAAACACTCTTATTTTATTATCCCTTATTTGTTATTTCATGTTCGTTAAAGTTTTTATTACTGGGTACAAAATCTAGAATAGAATGAAAAGATGAGGAACCTTAAGAGCTCGTAGAAAGCATTTGAAATCCCTTATGTAGTCTTTCATACCATCGTGAGAATATCGTCATGAGGAGAGGATATTGAAGATTGTTTATTACTATTGCTGTTGTTAAACTACTTATAAGTGGTCATGACCATGAATGCTATGAATCAGTTGATAAATTAGCTGAGTCTCACTTAAATTTTGAAAATGATTTTTGATTAATAAGATATTTGTGTGGATTTAAGAAGGGAATGAGAAAAAAAAGAGAAGATTCTTATAACTATCATAAAGATTCTTAAATTTTTAAGTATTGGAAAAGGTTATATGTTGTAATGTTATTATGAGAATAGTTTAGAAATTTATTTATTTATTGATGATATAAATGTATTGGAGAAGGTTGTATGTTGTGATGTTGTTATGAGAATACTCTAGAATTTTATTTATTTATGGATGATGATATAAATGTAGTATAGTGATTTGTCCTCACTTTATGTAAATGGTCAAGGGAAAGTGAGCTTATTGTTGGAAAACTGGTTTTTAATTTTATAAAAAAAATTATTGTTACTATCTTTATGTATTATTTGATCATTCCAGAGAATAGTTTGATATTTGAAAAAAGCATTAATGAGAAAATAACTATAATATAATTAAACAAGTATAATAAGAATGAATGATAAAATTTTAGAAGAAACACAACATGTCATTATGGGGGGGTGCAACAATGCCATAGGGTTGTAGCACAGTAAATGGGGTTACTAACTTTAAGCATGAATATCTCTCGAACCACTAAGAATTACTTGGCATGCCATATATCAACACAAAGAAATATCTCAATGATTAGAATCCAGCTAGAACATCCTTGCCTCAAAATAGAGTAAGTTGTCAATTCAAAATTCCCATGCAAGATCAAGGTAGCACTTTGGATGCATATCAACATAGTGTCCTATCTTCTGAGATGCCCAAAATTTGACTTTGGATATATCAGTATCTTTTTTCTTCTCCTCCTTTCTATTAGCCCCATCTGATGAGGCCCCTTTCTTGGACATCTCCTTGTTCTTCCCCATGGTTTTCAAGGCTACATCCTCCTATCTTCACGCCACCATTGCGAGCCTTCTGTATCTCACGTTGCACACAATCATCCTACAATCACTCCCAATTGGGAATATTCTCAGCTCCAAAGACCTCCCAAGACTTAAGAAGTCTCGCTATAACTATCATGACTAACTATGTGGCTTCAATTGCCTCACCAATAGTAGTGAAATCATCATGTACCTATTTGACCCTTCCAAGAAAATGATCTACACCTTTAACCTTTGTCATCCTCATGTTCTCCAATTGTTCTTTGAGTAACATCTTCCTAATCTCATTGGCACTCTCATAGGAAGTGGTTAGAGATGTCCACATGTGATATTCATATGTGTTTCATGTCACCTTAGGAACCCCATGATCCTTCACACTCTCTATCAAAATATTTTTTTCCTTTTCATTATTTTTTTTGAACTCAACAAGTTCATAAGTTCATCTGTAGTTGTTGGAGGTACAACCCCATAAATGGGTAATTATATGGGCTCATTCTATCTCTTATTTTGACTTAATCCACCATTCTCATTAGTTTGTTGAATGTTTTTAAATATATTTGTGGTAATAGAGTGAATTAGGTTAGTCACTTTGCCATGTAGTGTAATGTGTGTTTTATTAAGATTTTTTGGACAATTTTGGACAAAGACAAGGAATTAATGAGAAAATGACAACCAAACTTGAGGAAAATATGGAAGAGGACTTGTAGGGGAGGTGTATCCTTTATTAGTTACCCCTTTCCTCGAATCATCTATCAACAATTCGGAGCAAAAAGACGCACATTGATGATTCCAAGAAGTAGCCAAGCAAGTCTAGAAGTAGCCAAGCAAGTCTAGTAAGATTGTTGTTTATCTTCACTTCTAGGAAGCCGAGTTCTTTGATTTTAGGAGGGTTGCTGGAAGTCTCCATTTGTATAAATAATAAGGATTGGAGCCTCAGTAGGTTAGCCCGTTATTAGTAGATTTTCGCACTTTTATGCAGCATTGTGTTCAGCTCAGTTTGAAGTTCTTTTTATGAACAATTTATGTAATGTAACTACTATTTTTGATAACGAAGATGAAATAGTTTTTGAGCGAGCACTAATCTCTTTTAGAGGGATAAATTTTTTGGGTTACGGCCCAACCCAAGATACCCAACATGTTGTAGATCTAACCTTGAAATATATGGAAATATAAGACAATAGAAATAAACCCAAGAAAGAAGATAGAAATGCTTCTTTATTATCAAACCCTTAATGTAGGGCAACACCATACATTCACTCCTTAAGGAAGGAGAACACTCCACAAGCCATATGCTTGTTCATACAATATTCATTGGCTACATTTCTTGATATTCTCCCATGTGGCGTCTCTAGCCTCTATATAGGCTTCATACATACAATACCATGGATCATTACCATGGTTCCCTCATACCATCCACTAATACCATGGGCCCATTACATTATTACTAACTACTTGTGGTCTCTTACATGATATGGATTAACCAACTTATTTATTACTATGGCCCATCCCATTATTACATTATTACCTTGGGTACCTCCCTTGGTACCCCATATTATCCCCCCTAGGTATATAACATTCCACCCCCCTAAGCATGTTTCATCCCCGAAACATAGGAAGAACACAAATAATAAGATCTACTCAAAAGAGTAGTCCACTGGTACCATGCATGTGCATCTAGCCATCCAAGAGAAAGGTGAACCCTCGGTCTCGTTGGTTCCTCGCTCACTTGAGATGGAAGTTGACTGTGGTAGCTCTTCTATGTAGATGTGTAGTAGGTGGATCTTTGCTCCTCTCTATCTGTCCTACGAGGGTTGTTGTCTGTGTGGCTAATTGGTTGCCATATTGATGGTTGTTTTCTTGTGGGGTGATGTGGGTGATGATATGTTGAAGTTTTAACCCACAATGTCTTTTTCTTTAATTCACCCTTCTGTGGTGCCCCTTGTGGTGTCTTCTTTTCCAATATGACTTCAACCATTCAACCCTCATGAGATGTGTCAGCACCTATTACCTTTTTGGCTTCAGCCTCTGTTTGTGTTTGATTGTCGACCATCAACTGCTCATTATCTGATATGTCAGTCCCTGGAACATCTTCTACGTCAACCTCTGTGGACTCTACCAACTTATTAATGGAAATATCCAATAATGTAATTTTCTTCTTTTTATACCAGAGCTTCACGAATTTCTTCTGCACATTAATATTTATAGTACCCACTAATTCCATCCAACGGTATCCCAAAACAACATCCTTGTTATCCATATTTGAAGCATAAAAACCACCATGAAACACATACTTATCCATAGAAAGTTTCAAATCCTTATAAATTTGATCATCCTTATCATCAACCTGTGTATTTTCAATATGTTTTGCTAGGACTTGCAATTTTTTTGCCAAATTAACGTTGATAAAATTATGTTTACCAATAGGATTGATAGAAACAATGATCTTCTCTTTCTGAATCAATCCATGAACCTGCAGTAAGGAGACACCCGTAGCAATTAACCCCTTATGTGTCTCATTCTCCTTTTTTCTAGCCCTAGCCCATTTGTCATCATGAAGAGGGTTTTGAGAAAAAAATTCCTGACTTGGCGAAAATTTGAAATTGTCACAGTTTCGTCAATATTGCTTAGAATCCTTATTATCACCTGTTTTCAGAAATGGAACAATCATTCTTCATCTACCCGTGTGATAGAAACCTTGATCCAGGCACTGGAATTTCAGATCTGTGTTGCAACTCTCCCGTCGTCACCAAAATTTTTGCAAAAATAGCTGATTTTAAATCAGCGATATCTCCCTCATCCGGGCTCCGATTCAACTGATTTTTTTTTTTGAAATTGGGTATCTTTTCACAAAGAATCCAGATCTACAATTATATTTTGCAGGTCTTGCACCAAGACGTCCAGATCTGCACCGAAAACTCGCTGCCCTGAAAAATTATCTACAACCCCACTGATTTTTAGATCAATGATATCTCCTTCATGCAGACTCCAATTTAGCTGATTTGTTTTTTGAAATCGGGTATTTTTTCACATAGAATCCAGATCTACAATTATATTTTGCAAATCTTGCACCAAAACATACATATCTGATCTATAAACTCGACGCCCTTGAAATTCTGCAAAAAGTATAAAAAAAAATTCCACTTTTTTACCCAAGAAGGTGCTCTGATATCATTTGTTGTAGATCTAACCCGGAAATATATGAAAATATAAGACAATAGAAACAAACCCAAGAAATAAGATAGAAATGCTTCTTTATTATCAAACCCTTAAGGCGGGGCAACGCCATACATTCACTCCTTAAGGAAGGAACACTCCACAAGCCATATTCTTGTTCATACAATATTCATTGACTATATTTCTTAATATTCTCCCATGTGGAGTCTCTAGCCTCTATGTAGGCTTCATACATACAATACCATGGATCATTAACATGGTTCCCTCATACCATCCACTAATACCATGCGCCCATTACATTATTAATAACTACTTGTGGTCTCTTACATGATATGGGTTAACCACCTTATTTATCACTATGGCCCATATCATTATTACATTATTACCTTGGGTACCTCCCTTGGTACCCCATATTATCCCCCCTAGGTATATAACAACCAAGAAGGACCGTTTTCCTTTGCCTTTCATATATCAACTGTTAGATGGCTTGGTAGGGAAGAAGTTTTTCTCCTTTCTTGATGGGTTTAGTGGGTACAACAAGATCCAAATCAGCCTGGAAGACCAAGATAAGACCACTCTCACTTGTCCTTGGGGTACCTTTGCATATCGCGTCCTTCATTTTGGATTATTCAATGCTACCGCCACTTTCCAAAGATCAGTATTGAGTATATTTGCTAAATTTGTTCATGATGCAACATAAATCTATATGGATGACTTTACTCCTTATGGTTCTATCTTCCAAGAAGCTTTGTCTAACTTGGGAAAAGTTTTGGATAACTGTATTCAAATAAACTTGTCCCTCAGTCTTCAAAAATGTGAATTCCTAATGACTGAAGGGACCGTACTAGGTCATGCAATCTCTCAACAAGGATTACAGGTGGACCCCAACAAAATTTTCATCATCCAAAGGGTCCCACATCCTCAAAAGGTAAGAGATGTTTGAAGTTTCCTAGGTTTAGGAGGGTATTATAGAAGATTCATTAACGATTTCAATAAGCTAGCCTCTCCATTGATTGGTCTATTGGGAAAAGATGTTGAGTTCATATGGACTAAAAACTGTCAAGAGGCTCTAGGTACTTTGAAAAGTAAACTAGTGACTGCCCCAATTTTTAGAGGTCCAAACTAGGCCCTACCTTTCCACATTCATACAAATGCCTCGAATAAATAAGTAGGAGAAGCCTTAGGGCCAATTGATGAGAAGATACCTGATGCCATATATTTTATAGGTAAAAACTTGTCGAAGCCAGAATTAAACTACACTGTAACCTAAAACGAGCTCCTATATGTACTCCATTCCCTAAATAAGTTCAGACACTATATCACCAGCTATCAAACATTTATACACATCGATCACGTTGCAATTAGGTATTTAATGGACAAACCAAATGTAAATTTTGATATTGTTAGATGGTTGCTTTTATTTCAACAATTTGATTTACCTATTGTTGATAAGCCGGGTAAGGAAAATGTTGTTGTTGAATTTTTGTCTAAAAAAGATCTACCTATAGGTGAAGAAGGAATGGTGGATGATCAAATTCCAAATGAAAACCTATGTTCCATCTCAATACTCTCTCCATGGTTTGCTGAAATAGAGAACTACTCGGTTTCAACATAGTTCCCGCCACACCTGTCCTTACAAGAGAAGAGAAAGATCATGAGGAAAAGTGCCCCTTTCACCTGGATTGGGGCCAATCTCTTGAAACATGGCCTAGATTAGATTTTTAGGAGATGTGTTAGGGAGGAGGAAGTTTTTGAAATTCTCCTAACCTATGATGATGGGCCCTATGAGGGCCATTTTTTAGAAAAGAGGACTGCCTTGAAAATCTTGCAAGCAGGTTATTATTGACCCACTCTTCATCAAGATGTAAGGAGATATATCAACTAATGTGACTGATGCCAAAGGATGGGGAAACCTACTCTAAGGGATGAGATTCCCTTGCAATCTCAAGTGACTTTCAAGCCGTCTGAGAAGTGGGGCATGGAATTTCTGGGTCCTGTTAACCGTCTTTCAAAGAAAAAATCTTACATCATCGTATGCACTGATTATCTGACAAAATGGGCAGAAACAAAGGTGATCAAGGCAACAACAAAAGAAAAAGTAGCTGATATTTTGAGAGAGAATATATTCTACAAGTTTGAATATCTACGAGAATCAGTCACAGATCAAGGGAGTTAGTTTACCTCCAACCAGATACCTACTTACATATCACAAAATTAAGCAAAAAACTTCCACCTCTTATCATGTGCAAGAAAATGGATAGGTGAAGTCACTAATAGAGCTTTGGAAGGGATTTTGACCAAGGTAGTGTGTAGCAGCATAAAAGATTGGGCAGATCGATTGGTTGAGGCCACTTGGGCCTATAACATCACCTAGAAGACCACCATAGGGTTCACACCCTATGAGTTGGTATACGGGAAGAAGGCTTTGCTACCAATAGAAATTGAATATAACACACTAAGGATGGAAGCTTAGCTGGACCTAGATCTGAGCCATGCATAAAAGGAAAGGTTACTTCAGCTAAATGGACTGGATGAGCAAAGATTGTAGGCCCTTCTGCACTCAGACGTAGTCTAGCTTCAGAGGAAAATATGGCATAACAGACATCTCAAAGAGAAACAATTCCAAGAAGGAGATTGGGCATTGTTGTATGATTCAAGGTATAAAGATTTCAAGGGAAAACAGAGGACAATATTGCTGGGATCGTAGGAAATTAGAAAAGTGCAATGACAATGGTTTAGTTCCAATCAAGACCATCAATGAAGAAGCCATGCACATGGTTTTCAATGGGCATAGGTTGAAAATCTACAGGAAGCCCCTCTCCAAGAAAGACTTCATTGAGAATATGAGTAAAGAAACATTAGTAGTGGAACAAGTCTTTGCCTCCACTCCACCCACACCCTAAAAAAAAAAGAGGAGAATAAAAGGTCCCTGGGTGAAAACCTCCCCTTGGAGGCACGTAGGGCAGGCATTGAGGGTAAAAACCTCTTGCAGGTGCCCAAACTATCTCATAAAAAAAAAGGAAAGGAAAGAGAAGGAGAAACAAAGAAAAAAAAGAGAAAAAGAGGAAAAAAATTTAAGTTCTTTTGAATGCATTGCAGATTGCAGGAGGACCTAAGCAGAAAATTGGACATGGACAAGCGAAATATCCTCTAATAGATCATTCCTCCATCTCCAATGTCTTTTCCTAGTCCCTAGTCTCACCTGTTTTGGAAATTATGCATCCTACAGGAGACTCTATGCATTCTACAAGAGGATCCTCTAGAAATCAGAGAGAGCTCGAATGAAGTCCAAAAAAGGATCAGAGGGCTAGAAACTTGTCTAGAAGACCTATGGACCCTGCTACCACAACTCATTCTCCTAACTCTCTATTCCATATCTGCACCACTATATTTCCACTTGCTTCTTTCTTCCCTGCACAGAAAACACAAAAATCATGTTTCTTTTGCTTTAAAAAAATATTGAATTATAAAACAGGAGCATCTTTAACTTATCTCTTACCTAACGTGTACCAGCTACTTTTCCTTGACCAAAAGAAGCTTCCTCAGCTATCTCTAGTCCCTTCTCAAGCCTCAGCCAAAAGTTTTAGAGGGAGAAGCAGTTACAGGAAATCTTGTAGGATTCCTGTAACTGTTGATCCCCTTAAAAATCAAGCTCCAGAGGCAGGGTCAGTGTAGCCACAACTATATAAAATGTGCAAGGAGCCCATCTTGATTAAAGATCATAGTACAAGGTAGCAGAGCCACGAATTCTGAAGCCATGGGAACCAACAATAGCAATCCATGAACTGAACGCCAAAGTTTGAGCATGAAACGACACGGTAGTGACTAACATCTAAGTGACTAAAGCCATTCCTCTGTTGCATGAGTATAATTTAAAAATTTCTTGGACAATTGACATGGTTGGGATTGAATGAGATCAATGGCCATCTAACTGGCCACCCTTGTTTAGTTCAAACTGCCACCCTTGTCTAGTTCAAATAGCACACCTCGTCCAGTCCAAACAATGCCTCATCAAGTTAAAACAACGTTGAGTGGGTGAAGTCATCATGTGCGTTAAGTCAACTCAGGAAAAAAATTCAAAATAGGTAGTGGCAACATATAAGGGGAGTGATGAAAGTGATCATGGGCAGGCGACATGAAGTTTCATAATGGCACTAATGTAGGGACCAATGGTTTAGATGGGGATAATGTACCCTTCCTACCACCTAACCTCATCACTGCAGAACACTCTGGTAAGCTTAAATACGCTACAGTCGACTCCCTCGACCACCTTTATTTTCATTTGTATCGATGATCTTTGTGCTATAACAACCTACCTACCACCTCTAGAGCCTCGAAATAGTCTCTCTCTATCATTTTCAAAACCCTTCTACTTATCGGGCTCTACAGGAGAATTATCGCATTGTACAGGAGTAGAAACATAGTCCTATAGGAGCCCTTCTACAAGAGGTCCAGTGAGTAACATCGCAGAGGAAAATTCGGGATTTTGTGGCAAAATTCAAGCTCAAAAAGGTAGGCTTGGGAAAATCCATCTGCATTTCCATATATATACAAAATTTGGTGGGATTTGAAGTGAAGTATTGAGCTGAGAAGAAGGGAAAGGTGAGAACAGAGTCTGTCTATGTTTTTAAAAATATATATAGTTTCTCCATTTTCTCTTTGGACTGAAAACTATCTCTTTCTCCTCTGTGGTATTCTCTTGTGTAAAGAGATGATGCAACTCTAGAAAATTGAGCCTTTAAAAAAGTGAATTTGGATTGGGTGGTCTGCTTATTTTGTGAAAGGAAAAATCGATGTCTTGTATACTCTCTGCTTTTTTAAGATATTTTTTCCCTCAAATAGACCGAGAAGTAAATTAAGTATAAGAACAGAGTTTGAAGGGAAGGAAAGTTGCAATTTGTTTTTGTTAAAAAGGAAGAACACAAAAAACCTCTCTGTCTAGTTCCAGAAAAGAAAACTTCAGTTGTTCCTCCATTTTCGGGTTTGAAATTTTCTGCCTTCCTCCTCACCTGAAACATTCCAACATTTTTTGAACATCATGATAGGGGGTTTTATGAGGAAGGAGCCTCTGAATTCAACTAAGCTACATGAGCATCCAGAAGTGGTAGCCCTCTTTACCAAGGAAAATTGGATGCCTTTCTTTGAGAATTTTCATGGGTATGATGAGGAAGTCAGAGAGGAATTTTTATTCCCTTTAAAACCTCACTCAAAAACCCATGCCACCATTAGTTTCATGGGTCTAACGATAGAACTTACACCAGAGTTCACCAGTAGGATTACAAGTCTCCCACTTGGACTCTCTACAAACAAAGAAGAAAACCACTCAGCTAAGTGGCCAAGAAGACCTTTTTCCAGCCTGATGAACATCCCGTGGAGGATAAGAATGGAATCAAGAGGACAATTATACCTTATCCCTGGGATTAGGTCAATTAGCAGATCATGAAATACATCTCCTGTGAAGGAAGATACAACATAGTCTATGGGTACCATTTCATGCTATTACATGAAATAAGATATGGCATGGACCTTCCTGTATCTAGAAAACTCAATATTCCATATTTACTCCTACAATCCTTGATAGAGTCTAGCACCAAACTGAAGGTAGGGTTCTCGACCAATTGGCCCACTATGGGCTAATTAAATTGCTGGTGGAGGACGCTCTCCACACTTACACAATCCCCATATCCTAGGAGATTTTGAGTAACATGAAGGAAGAGGATGATATAAAAGCTCTCACTGATGACCTTAGTCGATCTGGAAGTGAAGAGGAGGAACAAAAATAGGAATCTGAGAAGGAAATCCTTGAAGAAGAAAAGAACACTCAATTGAAAGAGGAGGAACCTCACATAGAGAGAGAAGAAAACCATATCGTAGAGGAGGAACATGACACCACCAAATATGAGCCTAAAGTAGAAAAAAGAAGAGGACAAGAACTAGAAAGAAGAAGCCTAAGATAGTTTAGAAAAAGGCTACCATAGGAAAGGCACAAACTAAACAAGTAGAGGAAAAAACAAAATCAGAGACAAGAGACACAAAACCAACAGAAATAGGCAAAACAACAGATGGATAAGAATAAGCATAACATGAAGAAGTGTCTCCTAAGATACTAGCAAGAGAGGCATCAATTGTTCTTGCTACACTTAGTACTCCAGCCAAGCCCAAACGAAAAAGGAAGAGACAACCATATATGTACTTCAAGGCTCAAAAGAGCAACATAATCAAGATGGGAAAGTCTCAACAACCTTCAACAGAGCCCATCGTCATTGAGGATGTCCCTACTACAACAATGGAGGAATATCCCTCCAATACCCCCATCATTTACGAAAGAGGAAGCCCTAAGACCTCTACTTGGAAAGAAAGGATCAAACTTATAGACTCTAAAATAGTCCTACAGGAGGTGCATACCTCTGTACAGGAGACATTGGAAAAGCTCCAAGAGACTAAAAAACATGAATAGAAGGTAGAAGAATAGACCAAGGAGGAAGACAAGGAAAAAGAGATACCAAAGCCTTGACCTCAACCTAACTTAGGCTCTTACTACACCCTTCTGGAAGGGGGGAAGATCATCCTACAAAATTTTGCAATCCCTCTTTTCATCGAGCTGGAAAAGGAAAGAGTTAGGACCCATACATGGATGTAGATTGCAAAATCAAGAGGGGTGGAAGACATTGGGCAGATGGTAAAAAATTGAGGGAAATGGGCAAAGAATTGAGCATGGTCAGGCATACACAAAGCATCAGAAGATCTCAATTGGAGGCAGAAAATAAAATGTTGAAGAAGTAGTTGCAAGAAAGGGAACCTCAAGCAGGAAATGAGCTCTTAATCTTGAAAAGATAGCAACGGAAAGAGGAACCCGAGGAAGATAGTGAGACATTAATAAGACAACAACATGAAAGGGAATCCTAGGTAGAAAATGAGGTGTTTATGTTGAGAAGGAAACTACAGGAAAAGGAAGCCCAAGTAGCCTGCATGACCAGCTAGGCTATTGAGGCATTACAATGGAGGAAACCAACCAAATCATATGCAGTGTACCTCAAGGATCAGTGGCTCCAATTTTAGATCAAGACACTAACCCAGAGGGGCACAATACCGTTTCATGATTATGACCAATTCATGCATCTATGTGATCATAGTTCAGCTGAGGACAACGCGAAGCTAGTAGAGTTTTACTTGTACAACATGGTACTTATTGACATGAACTTATGGGATGCAAATGCTGCATTGGGAGACCTGCAGCTGATGGCCATGGCATTTTGGATGAGCCATTAAGAGAAAAGGGTAGTAGAAATCTAGAAAATGATGGCAAAAGATCAAAATGAACCCCTAATGATTAGAGCAGAACCAATAGAACTCATGGCTCCCATATATGCCCACCAACACCTTGTAGCTAATCCTCAAGTTGTCCATGACTATGTTGATAAGTAGACCCATGCTATTTCTCATTTCGAGGACATGGAGAGATTGTTTGGAGATGACTTCATTCATGCCTACATGAGAAGGTGGAACACATTTCCAGATAGCCTATGGATTAGGGAGTATCACTCCCCAAACAAGATCAGGGAAGCCATGAGGAGAGTGACACTGTATAAGCACTTCATGGAAATTCTGAAGGCCAACTAGATTGACCTCAAATTTAGTCCTCCATTACTATTAGGATTGTTGGAAGGAGTAAAAGAGGAAGAAGAACAAAAACAGTGGGAAGTGGTGGATAGAAAGGTAGGTTTCCATGATAAAAAGGAAGATATCACATCAGAAGCATGGGATGTCAGGGAATCTGTCATGGCCATCAATGATGAAGAATTAGACTAGTTGCTCAGAGGCTGAGCAACCCATTTAGTAGGGGGTGATGATGAGCCCCAGAAATGGGTAATTATATGGGCTCATTTTGCCTCTTATTTCGAGTTAATCCACCATTATCATTACTTTATTGCATTTTTTTGAATATATTTATGCTAATAGAGTGAACTGGGTTAGTCATTTTGCCATGTATTCTAATGTGTGCTTTATGCATTGTTTTTTGGTAAATTTTGGACACAGTCAAGGGATTTATGATCAAGTGGCATACAAAACACGAGGGAAATAGGGAATAATATTTGTAGGGGGGTGTATCATTCATTTATGACCCCTTTCCTCAAATCATCCATCAGCAACTTGGAGCAAAAAGGTCCACATTCCAAGGCGTAGCCGAGCAAGTAAAGAAGGTTTGTTGTTTATCTCTCGTTCTAGGAAGCCGAGCTCCTTGATTTTAGGAGGACTGTCAGAGGAATCCATTTATATAAATAAGGGGGCTTCGAGCCTCATTAGGCTAGCCAGTCATTAATAGAATAATCACACTTTTATGCAGCACTTCCTCAGCTTATTTTCGACTTCCTTTTTTAGAACAATTTATGTAATGTGACTCCTATTTTTGATAATGAAGATGAAACAACTTTTCAGCCACACTGATCTCTTTCAGAGGGTTTCATTTCTTGGGTTAGGGCCCAACCCAAGCTACCAAAACCTCTTTCTTTGTACATTTATGTTTTTGTTTCAGTTAATGAGTCAATTTCTGATACATAGATTCACTTTACTTTGTTTAGATTAGGTTGTTTTTGATGGTTTGCATAACTTTTTTTGTCTGAGTTGCTTAAGTAGGTTATTACAGTGACATAATAAGATTCAAAAAGGCTAACAACAAGCCCTGATTTCCTCTCTCTGTACCTGGAACTATGATTTGAGGTCAAGGCACTACTACGCCACCAAAAACACAATTTTGTTGTTCCATGGAATTACTAGTGTGATGACTTGATTCAGAAAGATTGATGTACCGATTTAGATTCAATTGCCTAGATCATTTCCTTCTTTTTTACCATATATCTCTTTGAATTCTTTCTTGTTCACATGTTACTATTCAGCATTTTCTGTTTGTAGGTCAGAAATTAGGTCAAGCTAGAGAAATTTATATTTTCATGGTATAATTAGTTTTTTCTTTCATTAGTTTTTGTAACTAGATGTGCAGATCTCTTGCAGGACACCTCAGCTCACCATACATCCATAAAGTAGTTAGCACTAGCTCACTCCTCATAGATTTCCCAATCCATTCACAAAATTTCGCAAATCTATCCTAATTTCTGCGTTTTTCTCCATAAGTTGTCCTCTTGCCATTTAAAAAAATCCAACCATCATGTTCTTTCTTGATCTTCCTTGACAAGCTCCACACACCTCAACACCTTCATCTATGCTTCAATTTCCCTTTTCCATATTTCTCAACCTTCAAAACTCCAAAAATAGCTCTCGGCCTCATCTTGTAGATCCTCTCGTAGATTCTCCTATAGATACCCTATAACCTCATGTAGAATTTCTTGTAAGTGATTTTTCAAAGTCTGATTGCCATGGAAGTCTTTATAGGGGTACTAGGGGCTTCTTACGACCTCTCCACACCTTCCTCACCCTTTACAAAAGCTAACTCCACCTTCATTCGCCACCAAACCTCTGCACAATCACAACTAGATAAATAACAAGCATAATAGTTTCACATAAAAACACTCAAAAGCATAAAAATATGCTTTCTTCTCATTTATTTTCGGAAGTAGCTTGAGTAAATGCAGTTCGCCTTTATTAGTATTCAATGGCACTTATTTCGTGAATTTTCATCTCTTTTCCAACAAATGTAGGGTCAGTGGATGAATTAGGGTTTGCTAGGGTTTGCGTTACGTTTCAGTTGTCCTTGTCTTCCTGCAAATAGAATAGCCTCTATAGAGTTAGCTTTCTTTCATCACAGTTAAAAGCTTCTTCTGCGAAATCATAGAAGTTGGCTTAATCTCCAAGTGAACTTGCGCCAGCTAACCACGTGACAGCCTACAGTAAGAGTTAGTACTTGTGCATACAACATGAACGCTTCCAAGTTTGTTACGAACTACTCGGTTGATGAAAATAAAGTAGGAAGACCGAGGAGTTGCATCATTATTGCTACAATACTAGTGCTCACCACATGCACACTCCTCTTTCACATGTAGATTGTAAGTTAATATTATATAGTTAAATGTTGGTTTTCATTTGGAATATTGGTAAATAAGGGAGCTTTTAGTATAGTGAGTTTGGAATATATGCAAAAAGAAAGATTGTTTGCATACATTGTTACATGGGTAATAACAAATAATTTTGTTAATTAAAACAAAGAATTAGATTGTTACCCATAATTTTGGAATAAGAAGAATAATTAGAAAATAATAGTGCATTTGGAATATATGAAAATAGAGAGATTGTTTGCAAACATTGTTACATGGGTAATAACAAGAATTATTTTGAATTAGAAGAATTAGAACAAATAACTAGATTGTTACCCATAATATTGGAATACGAATAATTATTAGAAAATAATACCATCGTTGTGCACATGTATTTTGATAGTTTTTCATTTTTATTTGAATGCACTAAAAGTAATGTTTAGAAGATAATAATTATGGATTTGCATGAGTTAAATAGCGATGGATTTTTACATGATAAATGCATGTAGCATTAAAATATTATCTATGGACATGACTCTTATTTATGCATGTGCAAGAAATTTTTAGGAAAAGAGGTATAATGAATACAACATTATTTATGGTTATGACATAGAAATGAGAATCAATAAAGATTAAACATGCGATGATAAAGTTAATAATATTTTCAGTTTTGATAGTCATGATGTAACAATATGCTGATGAGAGTGTTTGCAATAAAGAAGTAAGAAAGAATCGTGACTTTGAAAACAATGGAGTGATTTTTGTTGTAGTAACCTCTTTTGCACTCATATGAAGATGGATTATAACTAATAATATTGCAAATTATGAGATCAAGATGTATAGTTATTGTTACCTCTAGTGTGGAAAATCATCAAACACAATAAAAGGGGTAACCTATCACAAAAAAAACCATGCCACAGAGAAAGTGTATGGATTATAACTAAAAATATTGTAGATGATGAGATCAATGTGTATAATTATTATTACATCTAGAGTGGAAAATCATCAAACACAATAAAATAGGTAACCTATCACAAAAAGAACCATGCCAAAGAGAGACTGTACTTGAGGAAAATGTTGGTTAAACTGTTTGAGAAACATGACATCATGGCTAATATATTGAGATATAGTTAATTATACTAACATTAATGGTTATATTTGTTTGTAATATTTTGACAATGAACAAAGGGTGGACTCCTTTTTTTTCCATTGAGTGGTGGATGAAATTCCTCATGAAACATTTAATAAAATAAATGTTTGTTTTTTTTTTTCTCTTTAGTGTTTCCATGTTATATCGATGTCCATTTATGTGTTATTTTTTTATCTTGATACTATTAATGCCTTGCATGACATTGAAACTCACATAATTCAATGTGTTATTAAAAAATCTGGTTAAGTGAACAAGAACAATGTTAATGATGTAAAGTTGCAACAAACAATGTTATGTTTACAAATTGCATTAATGGTTATTACTTTATGAGATTTGATATTCATTTTTTTAGGTCAAGGGTGTATGTGATAAGTCATTTGGGAATATTACATGCTGGTAAAACTAGAAAATATTTCTAATCCTATGTAATTTGTATGTGGTATGTCGAGGGATGTTACAAGTGGTATGAAAGAAAATGTTGTAGAATTAGAACCTATTACTTTCCATAAGAACAAGAAAGAGAAGAGGTATGATGCAATCAGTTGAAGGTCATGTATAAGGCTAAAGAAATTATATTTGAATGTGTGCATTAGACTACACTTAACAAGGAATGCATAACATTGCTAATTCTTTATTCAAAGAATAATAGTGCAATGAATTCCATGATGGATAACAGTACTAATATAATTTTATTCCTTAAGTTATAATTGATAAATTATGGTTACAGATTTTGTTTCATTGAATTATAACTAAATTATGGAGAACTTTGAACACTCACACAGTAAATAGTGATAGTGTGGACTAACTAATAATTTTCATATCCACGCTATTATGGTAATGTTTAATGATTCCTTAGAAGAAATTCATTGGAATTGTAATGCATTGCTTACAATTTTAAGAAAAGAATGAATGTGTGCATTTCTTTTTCAATAATGAAATGAAGTGATCATGAAAGAATGTAGTATATGAAAAATTCTATTTCACATTATTGATAGAGTCCTCTGGAATGTTGATATAAGAAACAAGTTAAGTCATAGATATTGTTAAGTAAAATAATGCTTAGTATGATCATATGGCTAATGGTTGATTTTATCTTGTTTCATAACTACCTTGGATGTTGACTGGATATAACAAAGATTGATGGAATTAACTATTTAGTAAATTTGACTATCCTCATGTGGATTAGCATGACATGGTATGATTCATTTTGTTAAAAAAATTAATGGCATCATTTTTGGTCATTGCAATTCTAACCAATTGTATGATATTTATCGACAATCTATTAGACTTATCCTATCTCTATGTTTTTTTCTGACTTCTAAATTGTCACAAGTATTTTTTATCTACCATCACTTACTAACGATGAATTAGTTTTCTTGTATGAGTAAAAATTTTCATTGGATTATATGCATATTAGGATAATATTCAAGAAAATAAGATTACTACAGAAGTACATATTTGTTTAAACATGCATGTCATAAAGGACCTATATCATGATAACAATAATGCCTTATAAAATTGACTATTTAATAGAAATGCATTATTATGACAATAATAAGACTAAATGCGAATAGGGTGGTTGCCTTTTATATTAACATTTGTAAGTGGTATCTACTATTACAAGGGAAATAAAATAAATATTATCGAATAGTGGGAATGCATGAGATGAAATTGATTATGTATGTTCTACAAAGTTACTAATAAAACTAGTTACAACTAGGTATTGTTGATTATATTGATTTCTCAAACCTAGCACGTGAAAAATGAAATGCATCTTTAGTTTATTTGACATGATGTTTTGTACATAATTGACATAATTTTGTAAAGGCTATGGTTTTTTGAAGTACATTTTTTTACTCATGTTGTAAGTATGATTAAGGAGTAGTAACTTAAGGCCAACATACTAACATCACCAAGTTTTTAGTGGCATGGAAGATAAGAACTAGTGAATGGTAAACAACTACAATGAGTTTTGCAACTAGAAATGTGAAGATATAATGTTTACCATTATGAAAATATGAAATGAAATATTTTTGTATAACATATATATCTATGTTTTTTTCTTGTTTTTATAAAATTCATGTTGATTATTAGTGGGAAAATTGAAATGAACAAGACCCACATGACCTGAGATGTTAGTCATGATTCCTGTGAATTGTTCAATTTCGGGGGACACTCTAATTGAAGGCCTAAGGAACGAGGATGCACAGGTAGTAAGGCATGAAACGTTTCAAGTTAACACAAGCTGGTAGGAATCCTAAGTTGGTAAATATAAATGCTTCACGGAAGCATTAAATAATAGCGGAAACCAAATTGTAACTTAATTTTTATAGTTAATTGTATATGAATATTTACAAACAATGTCGACGAAAGGTGGTAATTCCATTTTAAAATGACTTTGTAAGATGACATGTAGCTGAAACGCCAAAAAGTAAGAAGTAAATATTCTTTGAGAATGTAAATATTTATTGGTGAAATGCAAGAATTTTTTTTACTATTATTTTTTGGAATATTAGAGGAGTGACCACATGAGAGTTTATACTCGTGACACCTAGGAAGCAATGAAAATCAGTTATGGTGCACAAATGGACAAAAAAATTCCTCCATTCTAACAAAGTAACCACCCAGAGATAACATGAAAGGAGACCAATGTCATGGGTTGAAGAACACTAGAAGCTAACATGACTGTAGATAAACATTAGAGGTGTGATATCACAAACAACAACTCTCCAACTTTATCCATTCTTTCTAAGCCATAATAAGTAAATAATGGGGATGCTTTATTTTTGCTTTAGATTTTATAATTTTGAAATAAAACTAAAAGGGTTATTAAATGCATAATGTTTAAAGAGGAAAACTAAGTTTAACCTTTATTAGTCCCTGCCCTCCGAGCTGGAAGGGACTATAGTAATCGATTTTTATCGATGGCATTAGTTTGACACGGGAATCCATAAATTTATTTTTACTTAAACCAAAATTTCACGACATGTCACATTAACCGATGCCATATTTTATATTTCCCAATGCTTTTAACCAATCAAACAAATGTTCATCTTATTTGGCCTCAGTACGAGGTATACCATCTGAAAAGTTAGGAAATCAGTTTGGTTGATTAAAACAGTGTCGCCTGCCTGAAGTAATGCTATCGCAAAGATAGCATTAGTTCCCTAACATTTAATGTTAAAGAAATGTTACGGGGAAATGCTATGGCGTAGGTTAGGTTCTAAGTGTATTTTTATTAACCAGGAGACAACAATTGTTGTGCATGTTCATGTACGTGTCTACGAATAGTGGTGCGTGTTATGCGAGGAATTATTTTAGGCACCATTACGCCATTACGCCATTCATGTTGCATCAAGTCCACTGGTTCGGATACTCACTGCCTACATGCTCTGCCCTCCCACAGACGGACCGATTATTCCAGAGATTCAACATCGTCTTCGGCCTCTTCAGGTCACTGGATTGTGAGCACTGATCATTTCTTTGTATTTCCTATCCTACAATATCCATTTCCCAGCTTTCAGTTTTCTAATAGCTGAGTATTCCTATCTCTCATTCATCTTATAATGAAATTAACATACTCGACTCAAGAAAATTGTTGACATGATTCTATAACTGAATATCTTACAAGAATTTATGATTAGAATGCAACCAATAAATATCACATAGCCAAAGGCTTAAGGTACACTTCTCAACACTTCCCTATTTTTACTTCTTCGCAGAGTAATGGTGTTTAATTTGATCAAGAGATTTAGAATTTTTAAAGAAGAGCAAATACTATTTTCTATTTTCACATTTCTGGATTCATGGAGTTTAATTGTTTAAGCTTTAAAATATTTTAGAATTTTTGAAAAAGGCAAAAACTATTCTAAATTTCTAGCTAGCTGAATATATTAATAGTTATTGCAATTTGCTTTACTATTATCTGAAAAAAATGTGAACAAAAGATTTTTAAATTTCTAGCTAAAAAAGGTAACGAAGAAGATTAGATCTAAAATGGGTGGATACAAACATATAAAATATAGTGGAATGAATAATCACAGGTTTTAATGGGGTTGTTACTTGAATTTAACGCTATTTCAGAAGAATCGTATGGATTCCTCGTAAACTAGTTCAACACGTTTCCTCAGTATAAATTTCGAAAGATTTACATTGCAGGCGAAAGCTATGCAGGTATATAGTTTCCACTACCTAAGGCGCCTGAAATTATTTGCTTTGCTGGGTTCTCCGATTCTTAACAGGGGAAGGAAGATTGCAACGGCACAGGGAAGATTACTAGATTAGACTCTGAGTTGTTAGATTGTGGCAATGCTCAATGTTTGGGTTATTTTGATTTTCTGTGCTTTATTATTTTGCTTCTGGTCTTTATCTGTAATTTTATGTTATTTTAATGGTAGATTTATGAACATACTGCAGTGAATGAACTCAAAGAAGAGAGAAAGATGCCTGACCTGAAGAATCAAGTTGGTTCGGTAAATCTTCGAAGGACTTGTCCATATCTGTCGATGAAATTATAATGCAAAGCTATATACCATGGGAATTCTGAAAGTTTGTAACCAACCAAGTTATGATATCAAAAAACCAGAAGTTGCAAAAATCGCTACTACAAAACATTCATAATTTCTAGTAGTAAAGATCGAACAGGCCACCAATGGCGGGCATTATTATTCTATGTGCGTCCGTGCAGTAATTGTAGATGGTGTAGCGCTTCCGCCATTTCAAGAACGATCATTGTTGTCTATCCAGGTCTCTGAACTTCACCTGATCCCACGACTGCGACGCCTGCATAGCGCACAATGATTGCGTAGAATAAGCATCAAAATAAACTCATTGCGCCCCTTCGCTGCCTCCAACAATTTGTCTGCTAAATCGAATCCCTCCTCCACATTTGACAGCAAGAGCCTCCACTACGGGATAGCTAGACTCCACTGCGCTTCCTCCTCTGCACCAGCTGAATCGATGGAGCCGCTCGAATCCTCTACATGGCCTCCAACAATTTGTCTGCTAAATCGAAACCCTCCTCCACATCTAACAGCTAGAGCCTCCCCTGCGGGATAGCTAGACTGCACCACGCTTCCTCCTCTGTACCAGTTGAATCGATGGAGCCACTGACAAAAATGTGTCTATGCGGACTCTCTCTCCAGTGCTGGATAGAACCTTTGATATGAATAATTTCCTTTATTCCTCCTCTTTTGTGTGGCATACAATAACAGTTTTAGAAAATGGGCACAAACATAACTCTGTGTAGGGGATTGAAAATGTGGTCTCAACTCAATAGTGTGAACCCCTCAATGTGCTGGATGAACCCAGATGAACAGTGAATGGACTTCCGATGCCTGGTTCGATTTGCAAATGAGACGGATGAGGGGGGATCTTCACGTACTTGTCACGGTTGTCATGCGCCACGTTTCGCTCATGCGAACGACCGTGAATCTATGGTTTTCTTTCACTGTCGTGTGTTGTTCAATGTTTGACTAATTTTAATTTTTATTAATTTTAGTAATGGTTTTGATTTAGTTTTTCGTTAATTTAAATATTTAATTTAAATTACATAAATTTATATGGTATAGTAACTGGGTATTTCACTGTTAATCTAGTCAACAAATAGTCATATTTGACGATAAGAGTTCAACCCAAAGTGTTTTAATTGTCTAAACGCTATAACGATAAAAGAGACGCGAGGGCCCGGGCTATCTACTAGCCAGTCGTTGGGAAAATTGCTAGTCCCCATTTTCCTCAGACAAATAAATTAGGATGCACTCCTAATAAGAACAAACATTTATTAGATATTCACAAATTAACTATCAACACATATTTTCCGATGCTTATATACATGTCTTTATAGTGGTGCTTAGAAATTAGATAGGTACTTACCAAATTCATGATTGTCAGTTCAATATTTTCCTGCCAATTTTGTACTCACCATAGTGTCTATAGTTCCATCGAGAACACATGATTTTACTACCGAAATAAGGACATCATGCGTTTGGTGCGCCTCAACATACCATTTCCGATGACCAAGGCAAACCAATTGACACAATTTTCATGGCTTACAATGAAGCCAACTCATATTCTCATTTATATAAAGTCTGACCGGTGCTCGTGAAATTTAGACTTCTGTTCAGTAAATGGATGTGTTTTGAGTGGTATGAGAATCGTGCTTTTCCGATCATGATCACCAGCATTACAATAAGCGAGAAGTTTGTAATTGTAATCGTTTGTTGTAACTTCGTAATTGCATGGCCAATCGAAATGGGTAGAATTGGAAAAACTAATGGACTTCAGGAATTTCCTGAAATTTTTTTGGTATCCATTATCGCATGGTTAGAAGTAATGCTTTCATTCTTTCATATCATTTGTATAGTGAAATTTGCAATGTTATAGTGTATTGATATGTCCAATACATTAATAATCGTTATGATCAATATTTTTGATGAATTATATGTTTAATGGCTCTTTTGACTCTATTTTTTCTAATATAATATCAGAGCCTTAAGGGTGATATTCATTGATGGGCTATCGAGTTTATTGTCGTTGAATCTTAAATCGTGAGTGTCTCCATTAGGTCCTCATTGTTATCCACAGAATGGCATCAAGTTTTGTAGCGTAAGAGTTCGGTGGCTGGTGGAAATGAATACACACTTCTTATTGTGGTTGTTTAATTTTCTTCTTGGATACATTTGTTCAGAAAACATGATGCGATGGACTTGAATTCGTGGTTTCATGTAGTTTTTATTCTTCTCTGCAGATTTTCCCGATTTCTTCTTTGAAGTGGAATAATTCTCAGATTTCTGACGCATTAAAAAGTTCCAACGCCGATTTAAGATCAAGATGTATGATTAAGGATGCAACAGGCTTTTTATGCCCAGAAACCGGTTTGGACAATGTGGATGAATAGTAAATGCCATCTCGACATTATTAATTATGCTCTAATGATGCAAATCTGATTTGTACATGGTGGAGCACTCATGGTTATTCACTGAATATTGCAAAGCTTCACATCGGTAGTGTTGTCCATTTTAGGGCTTTGCAAACTCGAAAATTGTCCACAAACGATGGGGTCCAATGTTCTGAGAGGGAGTGCTCAGCCTACCCTGGTTGCGAACATTAATATGAGATTTTACATAATCGGAATGCCCGTAGGCCTCGTTATGAGATTCCATCAAGACCTGGGTTTCGTTGGATTTTGGGTGGGATTATCAGCACAGTTGTCATAATTATTTTTTAACTCACACTGAATCTTAATTACTTACCATTGTCATAGTTATCTTTAACTCTTAATTACCATTGTCATAGTCTTTAACTCTTAATTACCATTGTCATAGTTATCTTTAACCGATACTGAACAGCCAACTATATAAGAAAATACATGTTACCTATATCTTTTTCTTTTCAGAATGATGGTTATAATTTAATTCTTAATTACCATTGTCATAGTTATCTTTAACCGATACTGAACTACCAACTATATAAGAAACTACATGTTACCTGTATCTTTTTCTTTTCAGAATGATGGTTATAATAAATGCAACCTTGGCATATGAGCACATGAAATCCGGAAGTTATGTAACTCCGCTCGGCGGTGTGGTAAACATTGATGGTGGAATATTACTCAGACCCGTGGCATATATCAAATATAACCAAAGTTTGACATAGCTCCTCGTGGAATCTTCGTGATATACGATTTGACTTTGGAATATGACATTGTCATAAGATTTCTCCGCGCCGAGTTTATTTGCAACCTAACAAACAAATCGACGAATCAGAACATTCTAGATCAACGGTTTTTGATGGCACACTGCTTAAAAAAAGTTAACAACTCATGTGCTGTCGGGGGGCAGTTTTTGAGAAACCACCATTAGCACGATCTATGACCACGATTTAATACGACATCGCCCATCATCGCTTCCAGAAACCACGAGAAGTGATCCCGAAAGAGGTCTTTATAATCCATTTGTATACGAGTTAAACAATTTTTATAATTGTTTCCAAACTCAGTTTTCTAAACCGTTTAACTATTACGGGCATATATTTCACAGACGGTGGCTTGAAGCTCCAGCAAATGTTTCTTGAGATTCCCATTGCTGCCAGAGAAACTATCGAGGCAACTGTACTGGTTCGTGATGGCCGCGTTGCTACCCTTTCACTCTCGCCATAAGTGATCCCGAAAGAGGTCTTTATAATTTATAATTGTTTCCAAACTCAATTTTCTAAACCGTTTAACTATTACGAGAACATATGTCACAGACGACGGCTTGAAGCTCCACCAAACGTTGCTTGAGATTCCCATTGCTGCCAGAGAAACTATCGAGGCAATTGTACTGGTTCGTTTTGGCCGCGCTGCTACCCTTTCACTCTCGCCTTTACCTTAGATAGGTCTGGCTGGCTTTCTGGCTTGTGCTGGCTCTGATGCCTATCCCTTTGTCTATGCCTTAGCTACTGATGTTTCTACTGGTACGCCTATCCCTTTGTCTATGCCTTAGCTACTGGTTCATGATGGTCGCACTGCCAAATACGCTACGGGCTAATCGACAGTATCAACTCTATACTAGTTCGTGATGGCCGCGCTGCGAGATACGCTGATGGCCGCGCTGGGAAATACGCTGCGGGATGGGGTAGGGACTAGCTGCCCTGCAGCCCGCCTTGTTAGAATAAATGTATCGGAACAACCTTAGAAAAGCCTTTCCAAAAAAGGATTACGAAGTTCTTCCTATCGTATATACGATATCCCAAGGTTCCGAGATAGTTTACTTATGTTTGAATGTTTTTGTATCACGTTTTCCTTTAGCAGGACTTAATTCATCATAAATGTTATTTAAAGAAATTATGAGAATGGTCTTCTTTAAGATGCTTTAACATATAAACTCATTGCATATCGAAGCCTCCAAATCTTGAAACATATTATATTAAAATATTACTTATCTTGGTATTCTTACTATCAAAGATCTCAATAAAACGATATATCATAACTCTATTTTAAATTTCCCTTTGATATTTTTGTTCTCAGACCCAACGTGGAATTATGATGTGGTCCCATTTATATTCCATTAAGTGATTTAACATTTAATTATTAGCCTTGATTTTAATTAAAACTTCACATTTAATACACTTTTGTTTTTGTAATTGATACTTTTATAAGAAATTTTATGCTTTGTTTTTTATTTACATAGTTTGTAGGTGTTGAACATATTCTTCGCTAAGACTCTACCTTAGTCTCCTATAGGTAAGATCAACTTCTCAATTGACAAAATAAAGGAGGAAATGTGGTAGAGCTAAAAAGAAGGCTTCACAACAACAATCTGTCGGTCTAGTTCTAGAAGAGGTAGATGATAAAGTTGTATGAACATAATTATTTTTAGATATTTTGTGTGTTAGAGATATTCGAGTTACTTGATGGAAAGCAATTTATTAGTACTTACAAAGAAAGAACCCTAGATTTACTAAAAGGATAGTCACAAGTCATGACAACATTGTCGTTTCGGAAGACACTGCTAGTGATGTTACCAACTCTTTCTTCCATATAATTGTACCCATTCTACGATTACTGTCTTACATGGATATGGTCCATTGGGTAGTAGAAACTTTGGACATCTATGATACGAATTTTCAAACTATGAAATGGAAAGTAATTAGGTCTTTCACCAACAGGGATTTATAAAGCATGTATAATTTTCCAAGTCCTTGGTTTGTATATAATAAGAAATAGGTTTAGGCTTTCATAAAAGAGCATGGGCCACCCCTCAGATCAAATATGACAATGGAGGCATGACCCAAATAAGGATAAAGAGGAGATAACCTGTAAGTACTAGCTTGATTCTCTCACTGCTCCTTTATCCCAAGTTGCATCTATGATGTGTTGATTGCATGCACTCCCTAATGTGTTAAGATTACCGAACACATGGGAAGCTTTGATTGATGGGGATTTTGAGGGGTATACATTTGACTGGGCTACCATACAATTTGATAACTTGGCTTCTCATATACTCACTTTTTGGCAAGTTAGAATAGTTTCTAAAAATAAGTTAACCCCTTTTTATATGTAGCCCTATGTTATGGATGCTCTATGCTTTTCTATGGATTTTCCCTCTACAGGTTAGGAATGGACCACTCAATATTGTAAGCATGTCCATATCTACCATGATATCCTATGGAAATCTAAGAATTTTCAAAATATGTACCAGATATGACACAGGGTTATGATTCCAATATATGAAACCATCTTTAAGTCTTGATGACAAAGAATATCTCAAGAAACCATGGATGACCTTTAGAAATTTAGAAATTGGTTTGGAGAAGAATTATTTACTTATATTAGAGTTTTCGGTAGCCTTTCTGATCCTCATGTTTTTCCTTTATACATTCTCAATAATCTAATCAACATCAAAGTAGCTTATGAGACAGTAGGTTATGGTATCACTCAAGTATTGATATAATCCAACTAAAGGGCATGTTCTTCTTTTCCTATAAGATTTAATATATTTGCATTGGACAATCACCAACATTCAGAAAGAGAGATCCTTGTTATTGAAGCTCTAAAATTTCCAATTGTTCCCAGTAGGCAATATGACTTAGATTTAATAGTATATAATTTTATTACATCACAAGTGCTGAGACATTTTATCCATGAAGACAGTAAATTTGATGATATGTTTGTATAGTCTTCTTCATATGCTACAATGTTGTAGAGAGGAAGAACATTTATCTATAGAGGAGAAAAGTCAATTTGTTTAATACAAATATTGTTGGATAGGTAACATTGCATTAATTTGTTAGAGTTAGCTTAGGAAAAGTCATTAGTGTCAAGCACTCATCCTAATAGTTCTGCATAGTTGGTAGTCCCCACAATGACTAGCAAAAAGTTGTTTTTATTTCTTGCCCAACTCAGGTGATGAATTGATTTTTAATGCTCAATTAAATGAATTTTGGAAGGAATTTAGTATGACTATAATTGTTAAGACTACTGTTCAAGCTTCACCGTCTCAAACTACCATTTCTTCACAACAAATGGAGGTTCAAGGTTCTATTAAACATGTCGAACAAGGAACTGAGATAGATAAGTTGTTGATAAATATTTCATTCATGCTCAAAAGGACATTGAGGTTATTCCTTCTTTCCATACACCATAAGTTACTCTAAATATAGAGGATATTCCTCCTTTAGATATATTTTACAGTCCTTAGCACAAGGCAACAGTCAAAAGAGGCAAAAAAAAAGAAACCTCAAGAATTCTCAATCATTAATTCCTAGAAGGGTTTCCTCCTTGACGTTTTTTTGAAGGTTTCCTCTGCTACACCTTATGATGAATTGGAAAAAATGACTTAATTAACGGTATATTATGGTTCTGCGGTAATAGGTAAAGAAGTTGAAGTCCAAGATCTTCTAAAATAAATAGAAGAAAGGATAACATCATTCGACTAAGAACTCAATACCGAGAAATAGAAAATTACTGAAAAATGTCAGAATCAGAAGACAGAGTTATAGAGGCAATTAGATGCATGGAAAATACAACATCATAAGGAGATACAATGAAAATATGATCAACATAAAGAGGTGTACAAAAGGATAGAGTTTTTTAGTGTTAATCGTCAATTGTCATAATTTAAAACGAAAGATAAGGAGTTAAATACTTTGTTAAAGAACCAAAAAAAGTATTTTGCAACAAAATCCTGTTAATTCAAGATGATTGCATGATAGTGAATTTCTTGATTGATGAACTAAATGAAATGATGAATTATTTTTATGATCAAATCATTGATTTCATAACCTAGAGAGAAAGTGGAAAACATAGAGAGGAAAATGTGCCTAAGGTTGATGAAAAACAAAAGAAACTATTTTTCCAAGATTGGGAAATTAGAATGAAACAAGTTAAAGATACAGTCAATGAAGACCAAGATATTTCCAGTTATCATTGAATATGTCAATGACACTATATTGTAAGAAAATATAATTTCTAATTGTCTAGAAGGTTCTCTCTGATATGCAAAGACTTTAATGAATACATGGGCTCAGCAGGGAAACATAATGGTTGAAAGAATCAGGTAGCTATCCAAAATTAACTTTGATAATCATTGGATGTTCCATGTTAAACCTCACATCCAATTTTTGGTACTTCATTATCTATCCATTTTCTCTACACAGATTCTATCACTGCTTAAGTCAGTTATTTTCACCAATTAGATTATGATCAAGGCTAAACATCATTTGGAGCTGACTAATATCTTAGGCATTTACATGTTATGAAAGCAAAACATTGGATAATCCTCATTCTAAATTTATAACTCGTTACAAAAATTTCCTCTTATATTTTTACTCTTTTTTTCTATTGAGAGATTGAAGGAAAAGTGGTTTTTAATTTCTTTTTATTAAGGCTTCAAATTTCCCTCTTGAAGATGGAGATTGTGATTTTGCATTTTGAAAGTAGAGGACTTGAAATTGCACTATTGTATTTTGACATTTTATTGATATAATTTGAGCCACTTCTACTTCTAGTATGAGTATGTCTACGATTTATTGGGAACTACACAAGAAAGGAGATCTGAAGATCTTGTCTAAGAAGAAAGAACGCTAATAAAAAATATGGAGGAAATAAGAAAACAGGAATAGATCATGTCAGAAGAGAAATCTCAGGTTCATTGGTTGTAGGAAGGTAAATGAAACACAACATTCTTCCACAAAGCCATGGTGCATCACTAATAACATAATATAATCTACTCCATCAAAGATGAGGAAGGGTAGTGAAGAGTCCAACATGAAGAGATGGAGGAGCTCCTTGTTAACCACTTGAAATACCTACTCTCAGAGCTACCATAAAATAGAATAGAATTCATACAAGGAATTACGTGACACATTCCTCGACTAATAAATCGAGATAAGAATCTAGCCCTAATGAGTGCTCCTGCCTTGGATGAAGTGGAAGAGATAATTAAAGGAATGCAGAAGAATAAGGCCCCAAGAACTGATGGGTTCACTGCAGAATTCTATCAAGCCACCTGGAAATTCATTGGACAAGATATCCTTGAGGTGGCAGAGGAATCACGTCGAAACCAAAAGATATTCCCCAGTTTGAACTCGACTTTTATAGCTTTGATTCCTAAAACATCAAAATATCAAGGTCCTCAAGGATTTCAAACTATCGCCTTATGTAATTTTATTTAAAAAAAATCATTGCTACTCTTATTGTAAAATGGCTGAAAATTCTATTTCTGAGCCTTATCTCCCCGGAGAAAACATGATTTGTAGAAGGTATGAGAATCCTAGACATGCTAATCACATCTCACAAAGTTTTCAATTCCCTCAAGGATCAAAGGCTCCTAGGTATGATGATTAAGATGGATTTATCCAAGGAATATGATATGCTTATTTGGGGTTATATGTCGGGCATCCTCAAAGCCTATGTCTTCTCCCAAAGATGGATAAAATGGATCCATGTTGTTAGCCTCCTGCCCATAGCAGGCGTTCATCTTTCATGATTGACATTTTTTACATGCTAAATATGTCATGCTCTGGAGGCTGCAATGTTCCATATTTGATACTCACGCCAAAGAAGTATCCATGAGGGTTTGTCAGCCCAAATGCCCCTATTGTATTCCAAATTTTGACAAGTTATTCCATTTTTAAAGAATCTTCAATTAAAGGGAGATCCAAACAGCTTAATCTTGGTCTCCCTAAGTTTCAATTTCCTGTTATAGAATATAGAGAATCATTATCTGTCCAAACAACTTAATCTGGGCAGATTTTTAGACAGGTAGAGAAGCAAGGGTGCTCAATAGCTTAATCTGAGCCCCTGGATGGCATAAGTGTAGATATAGGTAGGAGGACAATAAATAAAAGAAAAAGGTTGAAAAGTTGGGTTTTCTAGTCCAAGTGCACCCAAACCGAAAGAAGAAAAAATGTTAGGTAAAGTAGGCTGGGTAAGTAGTTCTGTGGTTGCAGAAATCAAGCTATGTGATCCATTTCATATTTCAAGTGTCATATCTATCCAAATCACGGTTTGGTGGCCCTTTCTCATGTTGATCATACCAAGCAAGGCATCTCTAACTCCCCTCTCTTTTTATTTCCTCAAACTCATTTACTAACATCCCCTCAAGGACCTTGGGATCTGCTCGAGAGTCCCTTTTTCATTCCATTTTTTTCTTAAAAGCCAAGTTGACATCTGAATTGGCTTAGTTAAAGGAAGCCACATTTCTTGTGTAAAAATAATCTTTACACAAATTCACCATTCCCCCTATATTTTCGCTCCACCAAGTCATACTAACTCTTGACCTTATTATTTAGCTCCCCAAGTCATTCCTTTGTCCCCTACTATGTGAAAACTATATAAAAAACCCAAAAATATTTAATATCCCCCCTATGGAAACTATAGCCTAATAAAAAAAGTTAGGGGAATACTAGGTCCATTTGGGGCCTTAGTATTAGCCCTTCCACGTTCATTTCCCCTGGGATTTGTTTAACCTATGGTTAAATAAATAACCAAACCACACCCCACCCCTAGCGCGCATTTAAACCATCAAAACCTAAACTCTAAAACCAACCACTGTCGTGAATAATCAAACATTTATCGCGGGCGCATTTTTATTAAACCCTGCGCATATTCCCCTCCCGTCCACCGTCGGATGATCTCTCCCAGATCTGATGGCCCTCATGCATATCGGGCGCTCTTATATGATGGCATAATAGTGCCCGATGGTCGATGGTTTCACCGCCATACCCTGGGACACTTGGCGCTTTCATTGCGTCAGGCTGCCCCTGACAGATACCACCCCCATACCAAAAGCAGTCAGACGCAAACCGCTTACCACCCTCCCCTGTTGCCACTTCGCCGCATGACAATGCTGCCACATGATGATGCCGCCACCTCACCGGCCACTATGCTGCGCCCTGCTGCGTTGCCCTGCTACGTCACCCTGCCACATCACCCCGTCACGTCACCCTGCCACGTCACCCTGCTAACGTAATCATCCATACTGGGTCGCACTGCTGACCTCATGCTGATGTCACTCGCCGAAAGGAAAATGCGCAAGAGCGAAATCGAGGCTTCGGAGGCCGGAAATCAAATTCTGAGGCGGTTTTCGACGCATGATTATCGCTTAATTGCGCATTGCTACAAGAAATAGGAAAAAATGGGGAATATTTTTTCTCAGTGACTGTTTTTGCCGTAAAAGGGCTGAAAAGGGGCAATTTAACAGTTTTTACCACATCAGAGAGAGGAAGAAGCCTCGATTCAATCAGAGAGAAATAGTGAAGCGGCATAGAGTATAAGTGGAGCGCCAGAGAGTATCAGATCGACCATATCAGAGCCGAGAAAGCATTAAAGACCATCCAAACTAAATCAATGCATACCAAGACAGTGTCACAGGCCATTAAAACCGAATCATAACAAATTAAATGGTAATCACAGTCACCTAAGAGCAACATAACCAACTAATAAGTGTAGGTGAGAAGTGAAAGGCGCAGCAATTGCAGATTGGACAAGCAGAGCTACTAGAGGACAACAGATAGCCACATTTTGAAACAGCTACCCCCAGCGCATCATTAGATAGATATTTTCATTACTTATAAGACAAGTTAGGTTAACTGCATTTACTTCCTGAAAAAAAAAATTATCTTCTAGAAGATCTTTGTTGTAGATATTTTACCTATAAATATAACCTTAAACAATGTAATAGGGTTGGTGGGTTGTTTGGTTGATCTCTCATTTTGAGAGTTGCACTGTAAACATTGAAGAACTTTTGTAATCAAATATTGTTGGAATACTTGCATCTGAACTGGTTGGTTGTGCTTTCAATGGCTGAAGAAATTTGGTATGGAATTCGCGTGCTTTCTCATGGTTCAATAAGTTGTCCCTCCCTTTGTTTATCAGTTCATACATAGCTGTATCAAATATATATCATAATCTAAGTTGCAGGAAAAAAAAATAGACAAAATTGGTTTTCATGTCCTCTCTACTGAATTCTTGCAACTTTCCATGTTTTCCTCTGAAACAGTGATGAATATGCATTCTTAAATGCGCCTATTTAAACTGTGCCTTTCACATATGAATGTTTTCTAGGAATTCTTCATTGCTCCCAGATATCACTCATCCACTTTCCCTCTTTGGCTGGATGAGAGATTCTTAATTGCCTCTCGTTCCCTAACTTCCATTTCACTCTTGTTCCAGCATAAAATCATTGCGCCATTTGTGGCTATCCTACTCCATATTTCCCTCTTCTACTAGAGAAAAAACACACCTCAGTTCACAGACATGACTCCATGCCCAATGGTTTGAACTTCTTACTCTTTGCATGTCAACTCAGTTTGAATAAGATCAACCACCCCATCAATCAAAAATAAAAAATCAAATCAAACCCATGTGCCTCATATCTAGCCCAAAATCACCCCTTAAGCAAAGCTAAAATCCCGAAGAGGGAGCCCTCTCTGACTGTTGGTATGGTAGGACCTGCAGTCCAAAGACTGGTTTGTGGTTACCTCGGTCGTATTCCCTTGGGAGTCAAAGGGAACAACCTGAGTGATAACACCTGTCATGATCTCCTCCCCTCTCATCTCTATTTTAATGAATGGGACTCCTACATTGACGTTTAATCCAACTTGGGGCCTAAGGCATGGGGACCCAATATCTCCCTTCTTTTTTATCACTGTGGCTGAAGGCCTAAGCTCGTACGTAAAAATGTAGTTAGAGAATTTAGGCTTCAAGGCCTAAGGATATAGGGAAATGACTTAGTGAATAAAGGAAATTCTCATGACTTTCATTGATGCCTATGGGACAAGGATAAATAATGAAAAATCACGTATATTTTCTTCAATATGCAAGGGAATGTTAGGACCCATCTAGTTAGGATCTTGGGTTTTAGGATATGAAATATTTTGTCCAAATACCTAGGTATGCCCCTATCAAATAACCCTCTAAGATTATATTTTTGACAGCACATCCTATAAAAATTACAAGGAAAGCTAAGTTGTTGGGCCTTCAACGTCCTCAACATAGCTTTTAGAACAATCCTTCTCAAAGTTGTGCTGCAATCGATACCCATTTACCAATTTTTAGTCATGGTAGTCCCCAAAGGGGCATGCTAAAAAATGGTGGATATATTCAATAAATTCATGTAGGGAGGGGCTCAAGATCAAGAAGCGGGCATTGTTATCATCACAAGGTTTCGGAAAAAAGAAAATGGATAAAGGGTTAGGTCTCAGAATTCCCTATATCTTGATCTGAACAATGGGAGAAAAACTTTGGTGGTGATTGATTGGAGGGGAATGGACCTATGGAAACAAATATGGACAATAAAATACAACATGCCTGAGAGAATAGAGGATATCTTGAGATATCGAGACCCCCAAAAAGGATCGAGAATGTGGAATTTCACAACAAGCTTTTGGATGCACTCTTGACAAAAAAAGGCACGAATGATATATATGCAATATCTCTTGGACATATACCAATATACTAGTTAAAGGAATATTTATTTGGTGGAGAAATTATGGAAAGAATACAAATGAATGGGAGGTTAGAGGAGATGGAAGAAATATGAAGACTGGGACTAGGCCATGGAGACTGAATAGTGGACATCTCTAGACAAAGAACTGAAATCGAAACAATTAAAAATCAAACATGACCCACATATTTTCAGATGTTGGCATACCACAAAAGGAACCTTCGCCATAAAATAATCCTACGACATTCAAGTAAGACAAGATCATGACAGGCAAGACATCATTTGAAAAAAAATATGGAAGGGAGGATGGAGGCCCAAGGTTATCCATTTCCTTTAGATGGTGTACAAAGGGTGGATCTTGACTGGGGAACAATTATAGGAAAGGGGATTCTCGGGCCCCTCGTTTTGCTAGCTTTGTCATCAGCACAAGGAAGACATGGAGCATATACTAAATACATGCCCATTTGTTGTGCAAAAGTGGAGGCAAATGCAATGAGTTTTTGAAAGAATCTACTGAGATCATCATAGGATCACAGAAACAATTATCGTCTGGAGAAGACATATTTTCTTAATCCCAGTATTAAATCAAGCATGGGGCCTGGCCTTAGGATTCAATCTATGGGCAATATGGAAGGAGAAAAATCATAGAGCGTTTAAGAATAAAGCCACAACTCAGCAGAAGGTGCGGGAATGGATAGTCCAAAGCATCAAGGAAACAATTCAAGTTGAGCAATGACAGGGAGAATATTGGCAAGTGCTCCCCCAAGAAGCTGGTATCCTATAGAAACTCAACCAATCCACAGAAATGATATTCTCTTCGGCTTGAAAATAGAAACATGCAAGCTTGATATCCTAGACTCACTTCACGCCTCTAGAAGAAGGTTTCATGAAGCTTAATTTTGATGGAGCTTCTAAAGGGAACCCAGGCAACACATGCCTTGGTGGCCTCTTTAGAAACCCTTAGGCCAACACCCAGCTAATTTATGCTCACTCATTCGAGTTAGCCAACAACAATGAGGTTGAGTTTGTAGTAGCATGACACACAATTCTAATTGTTGTCAGAATGGGATACTAAAACTTACTGATGGAAGGTGACTCAAACCTAGTCATAAACACGTTGGAAAAACTAAACAACGACACTGAATGGGACAAGATTAGCCAAACCTAGAGGGTGACATAACTCATCCAAGAAATAGGGTAAATAATAACTGAGTTCGACTATATTTTGGTTAGCCATGTCAAAAGAGAGGGGACTAAAGTGGCATATTTTCTTGCCAATTGGGGATGTAACCACCAAAACGATACAATGGAAAAAATGTGGCTAGTCCAAGCTTGGGATGGAAAATTCAAAACCATGGGGGAAATCCTAGAAGAGGACGTCACCTAAAGCTGGGATAGTAGCCCCCCAGAAAACCTTGTTCGAGATGCGGGTTGATAGTTGGGACATCTTGGTCATATTAATTATTGGTACCTCTAAAATTACTACTACCACCACCCACATGGTCAAGGGAATGGCTTTGGCGACGCTTGGCATGAGTACATGCAAGGGTGGTGGGAAAGTTGGTGGGACAAGAGGTGAGATGAGAAATAAACGAAGGGCTGGTAGGCAGGAGAGCATTGTTAAAGTGTATGCCTGTGGTGAAAGGTGGCACTATAGTTGGTCAGGAAGGAGATAGATCTTGCAACTCCAAGCTCGGAGACAACCTACAATTGAACCCGATTATGTTTTTTGGAGTTGTTCCTCCACTCTAATGATTTTATGGTTGGGGTTTTGCTGGTGTGACAAGGGGGTAACTAGGAAGATGTCACGAGGGAGTAGGGAACTGTAGGTGGCAATCGGGAAGGCAATTTTTGGCAATTTCTTTGTTCTCCATCATTATCATTTGCGAGTTGGGTATTTACTGTGGCCAATAGGGGGATAACGTCATGTTTTTTGGTTTTGAAATGTGGAGCTCCTTAATCAATGCTTAGTGTGAGGTTTACAGTAGTAGGAAAATGGGTGATGGAAATGAGGTGCAGGATGGGGTATGGGGGGATCATTCGATAGGTGCATGGGAGGCAAACCTTATAGTTGCAGACAAACTAAGTGGTGGGTTAACGAGAATTCCTCTCGGGACTATGGAAAATCCACAGAGGTGATTAGAATGCTAAATGGGAGTAAGTGAGAGGCAACACTATTATTTCCTGAGCAAAGGGGGCAAGAGTCCCAATTTCGTCCTTGCATAGAGTGAGGAGGAGGGTATTACACGATTGGTTTAGGCAAGGGAGGGTGTACCTAGCTATGAACATAAGTTGTTGGGTATGGAAAACGGGAGTGACAATGGGACGCTGGAATCAACCCCATTGCAGGGATAGGTCTTTCGACCAACCCAACACCAAGGCTGAGAGAGAAATGGGAGAGGAGAAGCATGGTGTGGCTCATTGTGCTGCCAAAAACATACAAGAAATGTACCAAATTTTAGTGATGTGTTTTGGATTAACAAACTATTGTTCTCACTGGGGCTAAACAAAGCTAGGTATCGCTTGACATGCGAGAGAACGAGGAGGAGGAAGGAAAGGTCAGACACCTAGGAAGGATAACGAGGCGAGCACATCTTAACCTCACAAGGGAGGAAGTGGGTGGAACATCTTATCACTAAAGCATCAGAGGCTTACCGTGAGGGGACAGATGAAGGAATGTAGAAACTGTTAGAAGAGTGTGTGGAGGAAAGAAGAATTATGCAGTTCAAAAAACTCTATACCTCTATTGATTGATGAAGAGTTTTTGGGGAAAACAATCGTATAAATTACTATTGGAATGGTAGCAACACTCTAAGATATGTCGAGTTACAAGCAAGATTTGTAGAAAATCCAATTCCAGCTTCATAAAGTAGGCATCATTGTTCTCCTTGTGTCTAATTGGTTTCCATCTTGTTGGTTGTTTTCTTGTGGGTTGATGTGTGTGATGATATGTTGAAGTTTTAACCCACGATGTCTTTTTCTTTAATTCACCCTGCTGTGGTGGTGCCTGCTGTGGTGTCTTATCTTCCAATATTACTTCATCCACTAAGCCCTCATCTAATGTATCAACACCTGTATCAATTTCTACTTCAGCCTCTATTTGTGTTTGATTGTCGATCATCAATGGCTCATCATTTGATATGTCAGTCCTTGGAACATCTACATGTTTATTGATGGAAATATCCTGTAATGTAATTTTCTTCTTTTTATACTAGAGCTTTAGGAATTTCTTCTGCACATTAATATTGATAGTACCCAAAGATTCCATCCAAGGATATCCCAAAAAAACATCCATGTTATCCGTCTCTGAAGTATAAACATGACCATGCAACACATACTTATCCATAGAAATCTTCAAATCCTTATACACTTGAACATCCTCATCATCCACCTGTGTGTTTTCAATGTGTTTTGCTGGAACTTGCAATTTTTTTGCCAAATTAACATTCATAAAAATATGATTGCAACTAGGATTTATAGATACAATGATTTTCTCCTTCTGAATCAATCCATGAACTTGCAATAAGGAGAAACCCATAGAAAATAATCCCTTATGTGTCTCATTCTCCTTTGTTCTAGTCCTAGACCATTTGTCTAAAATGAATCTTTCAAATTCTACATCTGAAAGTTTGGACAATTGCTTGTCGTCAAGTGAGAAATACCATTTGTAAGCCCCATCTCTGAAATTAAGCCACACTGAATCCTTGGAATTTTTCGCCCATACCAACTTAGTTTGCTTTATGTATTCTTCAATAGTAGGACCATTATCTTTTCCTGTAAAACATAGAACTGCCATGAAGAGGGTTTTGAAAAAAATTCACTCACTTGGATAAAATTTGAAATGACCACAATTCCGTCAATATTTCTGAGAATCCCTATCATGACCTATTTTCGGAAATGGAACAACCATTCTGCATCTTCCTATGTGGTGGAAATCCTAATCTAGGCACTGGAATTGTTGGTTCACATTGTAACTATCCCACCGTCACAAAAAATTGTTGAAAAACAGTTGATTTGAAATCAGCGATATCTCCCTCATCCAGACTCCGATTCGACTGTTTGTTTTTTTGAAATTAGGTATTTTTTCACAAAGAATCTAGATCTTCAATTAGATTGTACAGATATTGCACCAGGGTGTCCAAATATGCACCGCAAACTCACTACCCTGAAAAATTGTCTGCAACACCACTGATTTTTAGATCAGCGATATCTCCTTCATCCCGACTCTGATTCGGCCATTTTTTTTTCTAAATCGAGTATTATTTTACAAAGAATCTAGATCTACAATTAGATTTTGCAAATTTTTCATTAGAACATCCATATCTACACCGCAAAATCGATGCCTGAAAAATTGTCTGCAACACCAGTGATTTTTAGATCAACGATATCTCACTCATTTGGACTCCGATTCGCCCGATTTTTTTTTAAATCAGGTCTTTTTTCACAAAGAATCCAGATCTGGAATTATATTTTGCAGCTCTTGCACTAGGACATCCAGATCTATGCCGCAAACTCTCTACCTCGAAAAATTTTCTACAACACCAGTGATTTTTAGATCAGCGCTATTTCCTTCATCCAGACTCTAATTCGGCCATATTTTTTTGATAGGGTAGTTTTTCACGAAGAATCCAGATATGAAATTAGATTTTGGAAATTTTGCACCATAAAGTCCAGATTTGTGCCGCAAACTCCTTGCCCGAAAAATTGTCTACAACACCACTGATTTTTAGATTAGCAATATCTCCCTCATCCGGACTCCGGTTCGACAGATTTGTTTTTTGAAATCAGGTATTTTTTTACAAAGAATATAGAGCTGCAATTATATTTTTCATATTTTTCCCAAAATAATATAGATCTGATCTGCAAACTCGCTACCCCAAAAAATTCCTGCAAAAAATAAAAAAAATTCTCCACTTTTGCCCAAGAAATTGCTCTGATACCACTTGTTATAGATCTGATCCAAAAATATATGATAATATAAGTAAACTCAAACATAACAAGATCTGAATATATATAGAAATGATTCACTTTATTCATCAAAACCCTTAAGGTAGGGAAACACCATAGATTCACTCCTTAAGGAAGGAGAACACTCGACAAGCCATATGCTTGTACATGCAATAATCCTTGACATCCCTCAATGTGGAGTCTCTAGCCTCTTTATATGTCCCATACATACAATACCATCGGTCCTTACCATGGTTCCCTCAATACCATCTATCTAATACCATGGGCCCATTACATTATTACTACTACTTGTGGTCCCTTACATGATACGGCTTAACCACCTTATTTATTATTATGGCCCATCCTATTATTACATTATTCCCTTCGGTACCTTCCTTTGCACCCCATGTTATCCCCCTTAGGTATATAACATCAGTATTGATCTGGGTAAGGCTCTATTCTCTACCAATTGATTACTAGAAAAATGAATCATTAGCAGCCATAGGGAATAAATTAGGTCACTATGTTAAAGCCTCTGAAGCCACTAGAAGGGGAAAATATAATTCCTTTGCTAGGATATGTGTGGAAATGGATCTATCAGGAGCTCTACCATATGAGGCGATCTTGGAAATTTTTGATAAAGAATGGGTGCAAACAGTAGATTATGAGCACATTCCGTTCAGATGTCGCAAATGCTATGAAAATGGATATCTTTTTAAAGACTATCCGCTCAATAAATAAATAAACAAAATAAGAAACAACATAATGAAAGAATCATATAGCTTCCAGAAAGAGGTTAATCGAGGTAAAGGAGGTTAAAGAGGACCTAAAAATCAGTAGTGCAAAGGACAATAGTTTAGGTAGAACAGTTTCTAGGTGCTTCAGGAAGAGAAAGAGATTACTAAAGAAGAACAAGCAATGGAAGGGAGTTCTGCAGAAAAGGAAAAGGAAGAAAAACTAGAACAAACACAAAATATTGAGTACCAGAAAGAAGCCACTATGAGTGATGTTGAACAAGAAATGGATTAAGAAATGACCCAAAATGGTACGGAGCTAGAGGACCATGAACTACTAGAAATTCTTGACAAAGAAAACCTAGGCCTAGAAGGATTCTTGAGGTAGGGAACTATGGGGGGAGTGGATTTGCTAACTCATGAAGAAATTGGCAAAATATAATAGATGTTTCTATGGAAAACGCAGATTGAGGAGCTAGAGCAGGGGAACAACATAGATAAGCAGGACAACCAAGGTGTGAAAAGGACAAAACTTACTCTGGGACTAGCTACTAGAAACCTGGGCAAAAAAAGAAGTGGAAAAAGCAGAATGAACTCTTGATGGAGGGTGGAAAGCTGATGATTTATTCAAGTAAGATGAAAGATATAGCGAGCTACACCTTTACAAATCTTTTATAATGAAGTTGATATCTTGGAATATTAGAGGTCTAGGGAGTAAGAGAAAGTAGAGAATGCTTAGTAACAAAATGAAACAAGAAACATCGGATATAATGTTCATCAAAGAAAATAAATGTTCCATTCAAAAGGTAAGACAAATTCACAACAAATGGCTCAGTAGCTATGAGTTTCTTGAAGTAAAAGCAGAGAATATAGCAGGGGGCATACTCATTCTATGGAATCCCGACAAAATAGACGTTTTCGATGCTGAGGCTTCTAGAAATTATTTATCGGTTGTCATTCAATCGGTTGGAGAAAGGGAAACCTTTCTGGTCACAAATGTTTATGGTCCTCAGAGAATATATGACAAACTTAGGTTTCTAGACACCATAGTCGATCTCAGGGACAGACATGAAGATATACCCTAGATCATGGGACGGGATTTCAACATGATCAAATATCTTTCAGAGAATAAAGGAGGAACAAGATCTCTAAGTAAAGACTCCATGGCTTTCCAAACCATTTCTAACAATATAAATATGGTTGATAGTAATTGGAATACTGACCTCTTTATTTGGAATAATAGGAGGGGGGGAGATTCCCTTATTTCCTCAAAGCTAGACAGATTCTTCATCTCTGAGAATCTTATGTTGAATGGTAAAGAGGTAACAACTTGAGTTCTTCCCTTTAGAGGCTTAGACCACTAGCCAATTCAATTGGAAATCAAGGGTATAGGAACTCCTAGGAAAAAACCTTTCAGATCTGAAAATATTTGGCTGTAACATCCAAACTTCACAAGAAACATTGAAAAATAGTGGTTATAATACTTGCAGATTTAGAGGACCAGAATGTATCTTCTTCACAAAAGACTAAAGCACATCAAGCTCTAGCTTAAGGAATGGAACAAGAAGGATTTTGGTAATATGTTTGAAGAAAAAAGAGTAGTTGAAAACAAAATGCACGTTCTCAACCAAGATCTAATCAGGGAAGGCTTTGATAAAGATATCAATGATCATGTGGATAAACATTATCAAGAATGGGAGAATCTATGTAAACAAGAGGAAATTTTTTGGAGACAAATGTCCAGAGTTCAATGGCTCAAAGAAGGAGAGCGTAACACTAAGTTTTCTCATAGAACCACCATGGCCAATAGATCTCACAATAGAATCTCTTCAATCAAAAATGAAGCAGCGGAACATCATATCTCCCATGATGCTATCGAATCTATGTTAATCCACCACTTCCAAGGTGTAACACGGGAGAACAATTCAGATAGAGAGCAATCCATCAGGGAAGTAACTAGTAATGTACCGAAGTTGGTGTCCAAAGAAGAAAATTTTGACCTTAATAGACTAGTAATAGAAGGAGAGCTAAGTGAAGTCCTCAAAGACATGCAGAATGGAAAAGCACTGGGCCCAGACAGTTTCAATGTGGACTTCTTCAAAGCTTGCTGGAATATTGTTAAGCATGACAATTTGAATGTTGTGGAGGACTCCAGGTCAAGCAAAACCATTCTAAAAGTGCTCAATACGTCCTTCATTGCCCTAATCCCCAAATAGGAGATTGCTCATACAATGGATAAATATAGACCCATAGCCCTATGCAACGTAATTTATAAGATTATATCCAAGATTGTTGCTAACAGACTCAAGCCTTTGCTTCCAGTTCTTGTATCATGGGAGAAATCAGGTTATGTGGAAGGAAAATGAATTCTTGATAACATCATTTAAGAGCAAGAAGTGGTGCACTCTTTAACTAGCAAGAAGCATGTGGGTATGATCATGGAATTAGATATTGCCAAAGCTTATGACAAGGTCAATTGGGTCTACCTCGAGAAAATGTTGATTGCATTTGGATTTGATCATAACTGGGTCAGATGGGTAATGGCACTGGTGACCTCCTCCAATTTTTCTATATTGGTTAATGGCTCTGCCTTAGAGATTTTTAGTCCCTCAAGAGGCCTTAGATAGGGTGACCCGCTCTCCCCCTTTCTTTTTATCATCATGATGGAAGGACCGGGTAGAGCTATAAGTCAAGAAAAATGATCAGGAAATATTAAAGGTCTGCAGCTTACCAATAATGGTCAGGCCTTGACACACCAGCAATTTGTAGATGATACCATGTTACACGGAATCCCCATAGTCCAAGATGATTCAAACTACAAAATAATTCTGCATCTTCTTGCATCCACTTCAAGTATGGAAGTTGATATCTCTAAATCAAAAATCTTTTTCTTCAATACCAATATTGCTATTCAGAAAATCCTCTCCATAATTCTTTTCTTTCAAAGGGATTCCCTTTCTTCAAAATATTTGGGATTCCCTCTAACTGAAAAACCAATGCTCAAAAGTATATGGGAACCTTTGATCAACAAGTTACACGACAAAGTCAGTAAATGGACCATCAGATGTTTAAACCTTGTTGGCAGCTTAGTTCTTACAAAAGCAGTTCTTCAAGCAATCCCTATTTTCATGTTATCAGTCGTCCCTGCTCCAAAAGGAGTCCTTCAGCAACTTAGAAATATTCAAAGAAAATTACTTTAGGCAAGTAGGAGACCAAGAGGAAATGGGCCTTGGTCTCTTCGAAAAAAAATTTTGAGCCCAAGAACCATGGAGGGCTAGGATTGGATGATCAAGAGATTCTCAACAAGGTTTTAGGGGCCAAACTTTGGTGGCATTGGGTTCTACATCCAGAGACTCGATGGGAAAACATATGGAAAGAAAAATATGGTAGTTCTTGGTAGAATAGTGATCCTATAAAAATTTCAGTAAATATAAAGGGTTCTTATATTTGGAACAAAGCCTGGGAGAACAGAAGACTAGTACAAGAGAATAGCTTGTGGATAATCAGAGAAGGAAATCTTGCTCTGTTCTGGGAAGACAAGTGGCAACAAGAATCAATTTTGTTAAAGGAAGGCTTCATGGATCTTAAATAGGAGTCAGATTCCGAAGGTTTAGTAAAGGTTAAGGACTTCTGGAATCATTCTCATCTTATGGATAAGTGGAGAATATGGAGAAACATAGATTGCAGAAATAACAATCTCTTGAAAACAAAAGTAGAGGAGCTCAGGAAAATAATAGAGAAAAGGAAAATCTTAGTGGCAGAGGGACAAGACCAACTGAGATGGGGAAATAACAAAGAGGGCACCTTTAATCTTCAGGAAGCAAAAATCATTATCCTTGAGCTAGATCCCCTAGTTACAAACAAAATCTGGCAAAACCTTTGGAAGCACCAAGGGTGGATGAAAATCAAACTCTTCATGTGGGTAGTATACCACAGGAAAATTCTAACTTGGGATAACATAAGAAAGAGAGGTGTACAGGGGCATTCAAGATGCCTACTCTATGAAGCTCAAGAAGAAACTTTGGAACATTTACTCAACAACTGCATTTTCACATCCTGGTTATGGGACTTATTTGCTACAATCTTTCAACAATACGATAGAGATAGAGGAAGAACCATTAGTAACCTCATCAATTGGAGGAAGCAATTTTCAGATAATGAAATTATTAACTTAGTGTGGTCTCTTACTCCTAGCTTCATTATATGGAACGTTTGGAAGGAGAGGAACAAAAGAATTTTTAAGGAGGAAAAAAATCCCCCACAACACCCGTTGGAGATAATCCTGAAATAGCTCAAGAAGACTATGGGAACCACTATTCGCAACTTCCCTAAAAAACTTCCCTCAAATGTAAATTTAAATATTCTTATCCAGTTGGGGATGCAGGGGCTCACCCTCCTAGGCCTAGACAAGAATGTTATTTCTTTAGATACGGAGAAGGAATTTTGGCATCCTCCTCCGGAAGGCTATTTATAAGATAACATTGATGGGGCTTCAAAGGGAACCCGAGAACAACAAGATATACAGGTGTCCTCAAAAATGCAAAGGGAAGTATTGTTTTCATCTTCCATTTCCACCTAGGTATAGCCACCAACAACATGGTTGAACTAATGGCTATGGAAGAATGCCTGGATTTACTGAAGCAGGACAACTATCTCAATGTCATGATAAAGGTAGATTCAGAGTTAATTATAAACTCAGTGCAAAAAATACATAATGGAATCACGCCGGATAAAGTCTCTAAGCATTGGAAATTAATTCAGCTCTTCCAAAGAGTTCAAATCCATCTTCAGGATCTGTGCACTGTCAGTTTCCACCATGTTCACAAAGAGGAGAATAAGTTGGCGGATCTTCTCGCCAACCAAGGTGTTAGTTGCATAGACAATAATGTGTCAATGGAGTGGCAGGAGTTGCTGCCAAGTAGACCGAGAGCTCTATGCTGTGAGTAGGTGGAAGAAGATAGGGAAGTGTTTAGACTCAAAACCATGGAGACTAGCTCGATTTAATTTTCCCCTTCATGTGTCCTCAATTTCTGAGTTGCTGGTCTCTAAAGAGAAGAGAACCATGTTTGGTCACCTAGACTCAAGGAGTTAGCAGGATGAAGATCTCAGTTCATCATGGGAAATGCTTGATTCCCACAAGTCTTTTCTCAATGGTGAGACTCTTACCCTCACAACATCCCAAACCAAGGCGAGGAATTTTAAAATTTGCAAGAGGAACCTGGTTATTTGGCAATTGGTGTTTTTAGATTTTGCAGTATAGATTTGTAAAACTGCCTCCCAGGCGGTTTTCGACTGCTCGTGCCACTCTAAAGTGGTAATGGTTTTGGCATTTTCGTAGCGATCCCATTCATCCTGCAACACATGGTAGGGTGGGGGTTCTGAAAACCACCCACCATCACTGACTAAAGTTGCTCCTTCTTGTCCCATGCAAAATCATTCTCAGCCATTGGATTCGGTTGTAGTGAATCAACGGTTGACCTGGATAGAGAAACTTAGTGGGGAAAGACTGTTAATCATTGGTCTCTTTGGATATGCATCTTTCTCCTATGTTGTCGATCTTATTGATTTGATTGGACAGATCTATTGGATTGGGTTTTCTGGAGTGATAGAATTTTGTTTTTTTAGTTAATTCTTAGCCTCAAATTTTTAGATGTAAAGCTATAAGGTTTAGCCCTTGGAGCCTTAAGATTTTATTTCCTTTCTGTTTCTTTGGCATCGGGTGGACGTTTGCATATATGTACACTATTTTTTGACTCAATGATATAAAATGATCCATACTTGCTTCAGCAAAAAAAAAACTCTAGCCACTTCCCTATCATTACAGAGGAGGACTGTGAACCATCTAGAGGAGATGTTGGAGGCTCTAAGGTGGCTATTGCACCTACAACAACCGGTATAGAGGATTTTGTTACAACTATAACAGTTGTCCCATGAAGAACTGTAATAGCTGTAACAACTAATTTGAGGAAGGTTGACACACTTGTAACAACATATTCGACTATTGTAATGTAGGACCCCCCATATCCTCAAAGATTGGCCAAACTTAGGATGAATTCACACCGCAAAAATGATTTTCTTAGGGAGTTCCAAAATTTGTATGTATGAGTTCCTCTGCTCCAAGCCCTTAAAGATGTACCCATTTATGCCAAGACAGTGAGAGAATTGTGCATCAAGAAACGTGGGAGGAAGCCTAAAGAACCTGCCACCATACATGTGATGGAAACTTTATCCGAATTAATTTTCACTGAGCCTCTCTTTATTAGCTACAATGAGCCAGGAAATCCTATAGTTACTATCTACATTAATGATCAGCCCATAACCAAAACATTGATCGATCTTGGGGCTATCATTAATGTAATGACGAAGGATCTCTTTATCTATCTCAGGCTACAAGGACATAGACATACTACTACTATGCCTGAATTAGCAGACGGGTCCCGTGTTAAACCTAAGGGGATGCTAGAGCATATAGTTGTTACAGTAGTTTCCTAGAGATATCCGGCTGATTTTCTTATCTTACAGCCAAAATCCAATTTGGGGAGGGCATCCTTTGATCTTAGGGAGACATTCAGTAACCACTACATATGCATTTATAGGTCACAAGACAACATCCATGGTGATCTCAGATGGTCACGGAACACAAAACCCTAATCTCTATCGCCCAAAACCAAATATGGACGTGTATAACCCTTGGTGGGATGAGTTAGAGCATGAGTCAAATCTTTCCCTACAACTGCTCACTCTCGGGAATGCCCAATATTTTAAAAATGAGACAGAGGATGATGTAATTAACGATTTTAGTAGTAAGTCACTTTTTCTTGCTTTTGTTAGAAATGAAAATGAGGAAGAAGAGGTGGAAGATATATATTTTGAAAAAATGACGACCACTCCAAATATGGTTAGCATTCTAATTGCGATCGAATCTGGAAATTTTTTGACTGTTAATCACCACCTAACCACTGAACAAAACAAATGACTATTACAACTGTTACAAAATTATAAAAAGGCTTTTGCATGGGATTATATGGATATGAAAGGGATCCACCCTAACATATGTACTCAACATATTTATTTAAAAGATGGATATAAACCAGTGAGATAGCCACAACACCACATAAACCTGCACTAAAGGAGGTAGTGAAAGAAGAATTACAAAAACTCCTGAGTGTTAATTTTATTTATCTAATATCTCACAATCAGTGGGTTTTAGTGCTTGTCAACATTCCTAAAAAGAATGGCAAGTGGAGGGTCTATCTTGATTACAGAGAAATCAATAAGGCCACTGAAAAGGACCATTTTCCCTTACCATTTATAGATCAAGTCCTCGATACTCTCTCTGAAAAGAAATTCTTTTCATTTTTGGACAAATTTAGTGGCCACAACCAGATACAAATTGCCCCAGAAGACCAGGATAAAATGACTGTTACTTTTGCTTGGGGAACCTTTGCATACATAGTACCTCCTTTTGGGCTCTATAATACCAGCAACCTTTGAAAGGGAAATACTAGGAATTTTCTCTGACTTATTGAATGACTACCTGGAAATCTTCATTGATGATTTCACACCTTATGGAGATGCTTTTGAAACAACATTAGTCAATTTGGAAAAAGTATTAGAACAATGTGTAGAGACTAATGTTGCCTTGAGCACTTAGAAATGTCACATGATGATGACTGAATGGATCATGTTTGGACACTATATTTATGTTCACGAAATCAAGGTCGACACTTCAAAAATAGAGGTAATTCTAAAATTTCGAACCCCTAAAGCGTAGACAGAGGTACGTAGTTTCTTGGGGCATGAAGGGTACTACAGGAGATTTATAGAAGATTTTTCAAAAATTTCATCACCATTATTTTCCTTGCTCATGAATGATGTTGCTTTCTTGTTGACAGGGAAGTGTGAGCAAGCCTTCTTAAAACATAAATGTTGTCCATCAACAGCTTCTATCTTGTGGGGACCTAATTGGGAACTGTCATTTCACATAGCTATGGATGCATTGAATATTTTTGTAGATGCTATTTTCAGCCAACTGGAGGATAATAAAGCTTATGCCATTTACTACATAAGAAAAAATCTAACCCCGACTCAGCTCAACTACACAGTGACCGAGAAGGAATTCTCAGAAGTCATGCATGCGACTAATAAATTTTGAAATTACATCACTGGTTATCAAGTATTTTTACATATTGGCCATTATGCCATTCATTTTTTAATGAATAAGCCAATTACAAATGGTAGCATTACATGTTGGTTATTGTTGTTACAAGAATTTGATATCACCATTGTAGATAAGGATGGAAAAGACAACGTAGTAGATGAATTTGTTTCTAGGATAACTAATGATGACAATTTCACTCCCACTAAAGATTCCTTCCCTGATGAATATATTTTTTCTATTTCTACTTACCTTGGTATCTAGATATAGCCAATTATATTGCTATAGGGAATCCTCCACAATATTTGTCCTCCATGGCGAAAAGAAGAATTATACAACAAAGTGCTACATATACCTGGATAGATGGGAACCTCTATCACACTCAACCACATCTTCAGATCAGACGTTGTGTTAGAGAAGATGAGGTCTTTGATATCGTTAAAGCCTATCACAAGGAACCCTATGGAGGACACTTCATAGACAAATGGATAGGATACAAAGTCCTTTCAACAGGGTATTACTCGCTGAGAATATTTCAGGATTCCAAGAATTTTGTGAATGGTTGTGATAGTTGTCAAAGGATGGGAGAACCACTGCAATCAGAAGAGACACAGTTATAATGCCAAATTGTCCAAGAACCTTTTGATAAGTGGGCTCTAGATTTTGTAGGAAAAATTAATCCTTCATCTAGACAAAGATCCTACATCTTAGTCTACACTGACTGTGTCACAAAATGGGTTGAGGTGAAGGCACTAACTAGAGCCAAGGAGCAAGTTGTCTCAAAATTTTTGTTTGAAGACATCTTTGTTTGTTTTGGCATACCTAGGGAGATAGTCAAAAATGAAGGGCCTCAGTTCACATCTCATAAGATCTAGGCGTTTGTCGAGAAATATAAAATCCATCACAGAATCACAATGGCTTATCAACCACAAGAAAATTTCCAAGTAGAAAGCACTAACAAAGTCATTGGGGGGATCCTTACTAATATTGTGGCCAGTTATCGAAGAAATTGGGCTGATAAACTTCAAGAAGTGTTATGGGCACACAGGACTACATGGAGGAATACCACTAGATTCTCACCATATGATTTTCTATATGTTAAAAACCCTTTATTCCACATTGAATTTAAAATCAAGACACTAAGGACAACATTGCAGGTAAATTTGGATTTGGCTACAAGATAAAGGCAAATATTGAACCATCTCAATGAATTGGAGGAGAAATAATTGGTTGCTATCTAGGAAACAAAGATTATATAGTAGCAGATAACTAAGTGGCATGAAAAATTTATAAAGAAGAATAAGTTACAGAAAGGAGATTTGTCTCTCTTATATGACTCAAGGTTTAAAGACATCAAGGGTAAGCTCTACACCAGATGGCTAGGTCCTGATGAGGTAGATATAGCCTTTGAAAATGGGACTGTAAATTTGGTGACCATTGACAGTGCGAGGACACCATTATTTGGAAATGGGCACCGTATTTGGTTATATCAAAAACTACCTCGAGGGACTCATTTGTCAGCATTGTCGCCAATTCGGATCTATAGATTATGGGAAAATGGGAAAGCCCCCTTGTGCTACAAAATTTAATTTTTTTCAATATGTGTAACAGTTAGAAGTCAACCTCAGTTGGCATTTGTTACACCTTAAAAAAAAACAATAATAATAATTTGGCTGTGAAAACCTTTACTCAACATAGATAGACACTTTTGTAGCGGTTGAAAACCACCTGGTGGCGAGTGCTACACACTTTGTAATAGCATTTCTTATTTCAAAGAATATCTTATAATAAGTGTTGTTACATGATCTTTTCTTGTTTATCTTTTTGTAGAAATTAAAATAATATATATTGGTCATCGTGGTTGTTACACCTGTAACAATTGATGACCTTTCAGGAATAAACGAGATATTCTATTGTAATAAGTAGCATAACATCACCGTGATCCTTGTCATCATAATTAAGTTCGTGCGTCTCATTGTTCGAGCCTAGTTTGTGGCACCGTTCCACCCATTACTTCACCCCACGTCACTGAGGTATGTCATCAAAAGGGTAACATTGAATTTGTTTGAGTTTTTAATTATGGAAACTTAATATGAAATTGTACCATCTACAAGACCTCCCCATGACTCACCATTAAGGAAAAATTCACTGCATAGTATGAACCATGCATGCCAAATCCCAATCCAAAATCTTCACCTCCACCACCCTGCCACCATACAATTTACCCCTACTAGAAGTATTGGACCCCCATTTAGAGTGCTCATAAAAGAGAGAATAGTAGTGTAGGCTGAAATAACTAGATTGTGTGTCGACTAACCCGGAGAACTTAAAGGGAAGGATAAGAAGGTGTAACAACACTCAATTGCATAAGAAATCATAGGAGAAGCAATACATCAAAACCCAGGGTCCACAGAAGCTTTGGAATATTGCCAAGAAGCATGCCAAATTTTCAAGGATGCAGGTTGGTTAAAATTCTTTTGGAGGTTGGAAGTATCAAATGGCAGTGTTGCCATGGAATTTGAAAAGAATCAAGAGAGAAACTAGATAGAGGTCAGAGGGTTGATGCTGGAGGTCACGAAAGAGGTGATTGATATAGTAAACAAATTGCCAGTGGAAGGGAAGAGATGGTTTAATAGGAAGGTCAATGACCCCTCATTGAAAGAGGATTTACTCGAAGAGGAAGACTTGCTGGTAAAGAAAGGCAGGGTAGTTAATAGATTGTCACTCCCCCAGCCATGGGAGGATCTTTCCCTCTACTTCATCAAGTACATTACTCATGGAGGAAGGGAAAAAATTGTGTTTAATTATCATTTTCCATTGTCGAACCACCTCCAGCATTAGCAGTTAGTCAACCTTCCTTATTTATTACTGAGAAACATTAGGCACATGGTTGCGATTGTGAAAATAGCTTCACATATAGAAACACGTGTTACCAACCATGGCATTATAAAAATCATTGTCCTGGATGATTTGAGCTAGCAAGGGAAAGAATTCATGCAGAAAAGTCTTAGGACCACTAGCAAAACGAAAAATGAGACATATGAGGAAGCTCTAGAGGTGATACAGACGCAACCCCAACGATCGACTATAAGGGTCAGCAAGAGGCCGGTTGATAAAGAGGTTGGTGATAGGAGCCCAAAGTACAGGATAAGGGTTAGCAAGGACCCAAAGTCCCCATCCATGTCAAAAAAGAATAAAGAAGTAGCAAAGTAAAAGCACGAGGAGAAAGCTCACCTAGAAGAACCTTCTTCACTTGCTAAGAGTGAAACCCAATCCTTTTGAAATTCTAGAGAAATAGATTAGAGAATTGAGGGAACAAATAATAGAAGGAAAGGCAGAGCCAAGAGCTCCAGGGATAGATACTTTGTCGGAGGCTGTGGACGAGGCTAGAAGGGGAGAAATCCTGGGCACTTTGTGCATAGCCTATGATGAGAAGTTGGTGGCAGTAGGATTCAAAGTCTGTGTGGTAGACACCACCTCGAGGGAGACTCAAACTGAAATGTAGGAAGCTTTTACATAAGAACCTATAGAGGACATTGTTGTTACATAAGCACTAGCAACCAAGACAGAAAAATCAACAAGAAGTGATGAGGTAATGGATGCATAGGAGCCCTTGGCTAACATCGTTGTTTCATTAGAACCAACAATGGAGGAGGAAGTCAGCCAAGAGAAGGAAGAGACATATAATGTCGATGAGCTTATGGTCAACAAGACTGCTAGACAAGAACCGACAGTGAAGACCAAGGCAGATCTAGAGAAAGATAATGTACGAAACCTTGTGGATAACTGGTGCAGGAGCATTATACCACCCTTAATCAAAATTGAAATTTTGAGCTGAGAAAGAGGAAACATGGACAATCACAGTAAACCAGGAAAAATTATGCTAAAACAGAGCCAAGTTGATGGAATTGATAAGGCTCGATTAAATATAATTATCATCCATGTGTGAATATAGAGAGACTTAGGGGATTTGATTGAGTGATCGTGGGACAAACTCATGGATCTTAACATATCCCTCCTTTAGTATTTTTCTATATAAAGAGTCTGTGTTGTGTGACAGGGGAGATATAGTATACAATATATTCACAGGGGAAATTTGTGACTAAGGCCGAGAAGCCTTAGCATGTAGTCGAATTCTGTGTATAATGGAAATATGCGTGTTATTATAAATTTGTGTGTTATCTCAGTTTTGTGTGTTTGTGTAAGGTTTAGGTATTCTCCTTTACTATAAGTGCCAATGTTCCTATGAACTTTGCCTTAAACGAGTAAGGCAGAGATAAATGTGTGTTTAATGAAATTTCACTAATAACTGAACTGAGGATAGTTTTAATTGAGATTGGGGTCGATTGACTAGCACAATGGAAACCACCGGATCATATAGATTGATGGATAGTATTGGTGGAATGTGGAAACCTGACAAATTCATTGAGAAACCCCAGATTAGATGTTGATCGTCTGATTGATAGACCAACATATCTAATGGTCATAATGTGGCCACAAGCGTTGAAGTTTAAATCTAAAAATGGACCCAAGAAATTCATTTAAAAGAGTTTAAAGTTCTGAAATATTAGACCATCCATTTTAGGGTGATCACACACATATCATGTGCAAACAAGCATGACGTTAATTTAGAAAATAGACACGAAGAGGTTTTATACAACGAGAATAAAATCTCGTTGAAATCTAGCCATTGACACCATCGATTGAATGGGGGATCAGATGGTAATCATGCGTGAAGGTGTGCGTAGGTTAACATTTCGGGCATACCTGATATTGTATCATGAAGGATTAATTCTTATTTGGGTTCCGAATATATGCGTTCAATGAAGGTTCGACAGTGATTGGTGAGGTTCTGTGGAATTCCATTGTTTGTTGTGATTCCATGGATTATGGGTTTTATTGTGAGACCCACCAATTTGAAGGCTTCTGATATATACATGGGCCCATAACCCACAGGTCCACGTGCTAACTTTGTAAAGATGCAACTTTGTTATGTCAAAGCAGCTGAGCTATCATCAATAACATTGTTGCTACTCGAGAACCAACAATGAAAATGGAAGCTGACCAGGAAGATAAAGGAACCATGACAAAATCCACTAATGAAGCTGATGTTCTGAGGAGGATGCTACACCATCAATTGATAGTGCATGTGGAAGTATGCCAGGTCCTGATGAAGGATAGCCTTATGAGAGATTGTTGTTGTTTCCAGAGCTACAAAAGTGGAAGAAATTGGCATTATCTCTACAGTAGGGAGCACTTTCACTCAAAATCCATAAAAGAGTTATGGATTCCCTAAGAAAAAAATGGCTAAAAGAAGAGTGAGAAAGAGAAGAGGAGGCATAGCGGCACAAGGATGTTATAAAGAAAAAGGATGAAAAGAAGTATTATCTGCATTGACAGGTCTTAGACATGACATTTGATAAGACCAAACTCCATGAGCTTGCTCTAAACCTGCTAACATGCAGCTGGATGTCCCTGTCATACCCTGTGTTCCTGTGGGATCATCACTACTTATTTCAATTAAAGGAAGTTTATGAGAATAGGTCCTATTTAGGTTCTTAAACCTGTAGCTTTTTGGAAGATTTTCACTCTTGTGAATTTGATGACCAGAGCTTGCTATGCGAGCTGTTCCTGCACAATATCTTGTGTGAATTTGTGAGCACAAAGATGGTGGTGAGAGTCCTCTTGCGGGCCTTCCTTTCATTCATGAGGAATCAGATTGACTGGAACCTGGCCAAGAAAACAACAAAAACGAACGAGGAAACAATAACATTGTGGGATAAGGTTGAACCAGGAATTCCTTACGAACTCCAACGAGATTTTATATTATTCCTCAGCACTATTGAAATCACAAAACAATCAACCGTCTATAGAAAAATAATTGTGAGAATTTGGCTCAACTTGTTTACAAATATAACGAGCTAAGCGCTAGGTGGATGTCTCAAGCGTACTAAGGCCTATACTATTGGGTTATAGGAAGTGGACCCCTTTAAGTATAGGAAATTCATGGCTGCTGTTACACGGGTGCTGCGATATGTGTTGGTTGTACAGACACTGGCAACATTCTGGATTTTCCTCAGGTTCAAATTCCCTTTGATATAGTTTCTGTTGGGTGAGTATCAGACTGATTACCATTTATGTGACTGCAAAGATGAATCTTGGCTACGTGAGCTAATGGAAATTCAAGGATTTAGAGTTCTGGATGATGATACTACTAGTTCCTATAATTTGATAGATTTTCATCGGGGGTACATTAGAAGGAACTGAGCTTCTTCATAGGGACATGCAGTTCCTTCAGTTGGGGGAAGATGTTGGTTGTGTTTTTTTACCTATTTTCTGCACCTTCTTTCCCTAGTTTTAACCTTTCTATTCCCCAGGCCTATGCCTTTATATGACGAAATTCCCTATTTTCTTACATTTTTAACGTATTTTTTTGTCATGTTACTTTTTTGTATTTTACCGAATAATACAAGGCTTTATTCCTTTTCGTGGCTAACTGGTAGAATATTGAAGAAGTATTTTGGGAAGTCCTTTTAAGATGATGGCTTGTGAGAACAAAGCTATGAAGTAGACAACTATTATAGGTTGTTGCTACACATTAGATGCTCTTACAGGTTACTGTCGCACATTAGATGTTGTTATAGGCTGCTATTACATATTGGATATTGTTACAGGATGCTCTTACACCAAGCGTTGATTCAGCATCACACCAACAGTGTTGTTGCTAGTAATGCCATGTAATCCCAAACTGTCATTCATTCAGTGTTGTTACAACAAAGTTGGGAAATGTGAGTACTATTCCACAGAACAATTGTTGACAAAAGGGATTATTTATTTTTGAAGAAGAAAGACTCAAGGAGTTGCATTCATAACTGGTGGATATTTGTATTTAGTGATAGGCTGTAACTACTCTTATTCTTGATCAACATGATAATCATGAGATTCTCATGACAGATCCATTTCTAATGCCAGGTTGTAAGAACTTTAAAAGACTTGATATTTCATGTAAAAGAGATGGAATATAGAGAAGTATTGTTACTTTGATTCTGTAATTGTGAATTTGTTATTAATATCAATCAACACGGCGATATTGTAACTATTCTTCAACGTATCTTTTAATCACTTTTGTTTTCTTCCTGTGCCGTGTGGAGGAGTAAGGGCCTTCCCCTTTGGCAGAGGTTGCAGTGACATAGGTAATGTGCATTCTAGTTTAGTTAATTGATTTATGGGTTCTCGTTGTGTTGTACAAATCTTGGAATACATTCGTTGTTGTTTATATTTATACTATGTTGTTACACTGAGTTAATCAACATAATGATAGTAACCAGCTGGAGTAGATCTTAGTTCCTATGTGGTGTGCCTTTACATTGATAGTTGTGAGTTGTGATTTAATTCTGTAGAGTGTTTTAATATCTACATGCATGATTTGATTCAACAATTTAGATCAATGACATCTTTTACATTTTTTTGTCTTTTCTTATGCTTGGTTGGACTGTATCGGCAGAGACAATGCAAACTCCATTTAAACAATAGGACCTACCCTAGCTTGACAATGAATGCTGCAATCTCAGTCAATTAAGATTGATTACAATACACTATAGAAATGAGAATCAATAAATATTAAACATGTGATGATAAATTTAATATTATTTTCATTTTTGACAGTCATGATGTAAGAGTATACTGATGAGAGTGTTTCGAGGAAAGAAGTAGGAAATAATCATGACTTTTTAAAACAATGGGGTGATATTTTTTGTAGTAACCTATTTTACAGTGATATGAAGATGTAATATAACTAATAATATTGCAGATGATGAGATGAATAGCTATAATTATTGGTAGCTCTATAGTGGAAAATCATCAAACATAATAAAAGGCATAACTTATCAGAAAAAAAAGCATGCGTTAGAGACAATGTATGGATTATAACTAATAATATTGCAGATGATCACATCAATATGTATAATTATTGTTACCTTTAGACTGGAAAATCATCAAACACAATAAAATGGGTAACCTATCACAGAAAAAAGCCATGCCATAGAGACATTGTACTCAAGGAAAATGTGGCTTAAAGTGTTTGAGAAACATGACATCATGTTTAATATATTGAGATATAGTTAATACCTTGCATGACATTGAAACTCACATCATTCAATTTGTTATTAACAAATCTGATTAAGTAAACAATCTTAATGATGTAAAGTTGCAACAAAAAGTGTTATGTTAACAAGTTGCATTAATGGTTATTATTTTAGGATATTTGATATTCATTTTCGTAGGTTACTTTTGTGAATGATCATGATTATATCATTTTATTATCAAAGGAGTATGTGATAAGTCATTTGGGAATACTACATGTTGGTAAAACTAGTTAATGTTTCTAATCCTATGTATTTTGTTTGTGGTATATCGAGGGATGTTACAAGTGGTATCAAAGAAAATGTTGCAACATTAGAACCTCTTACATTCCATAAGAACAAGAAAGAGATGAGGTATGATGCAATTAGATGAACGTCATGTATGATGCTAAGGAAAATATATTTGAATGCATGCATTAGACTACATTTAATATGGAATGCATAATATTCCTCATGCTTTATTTGAAGAATAATAATGTGATGAATTCCTTGATAAATAATAGTTATAATAGAATTTTATTCCTTATGATTGATAAAAGATAGTTACAAATTTTGTTGCATTGTATTATAACTAAATTATGGACAATTTTGAACACTCGGACAATAAATAGTGATAGTGTGGATTAACTAATAATTTTTGTATCCATGCTATTATGGTAATGTTTAATGATTCTTTAGAATAAATTTATTGGAATTGCAATGGACTTCTTATGAATTTGAGAAAAGAATGAATGCGTGCATTTCTTTTTCAATAATGAAAAGAAGTGATAATGAAAGAATGCAGTAAGGGAAGGGTTGTCTTTCACATTATTGATAGCATGCTATAATGTTAGACTTTAAGCTTATGTGGTAGTTTTTTTGGAACAATATGATCCAGATTATCCACATTACTATATTCAATATGTCGACGTTTTGAACCACAAAGGGGGTCACCATTAGGACAGAAAATGAATGATAGATTGAGAGATGAATCTTCCGACCAAAACAAATAAATAAAAACCTACAATATGATAAATTCAAGTAGAAGCAAACTAACATAATTAGATGCCAACTAATTTAAAGACTAACCTACATATATTGTTCAATTTTCATTATTTTAGTTTTGATTACTTTATTTTATTAATTTATTTAATTTAATTGAAATTCCTTATTTTAATTAACCTATTATGAATTAGTGAATAATAAACTAGTTAATTCTAAAGAGATAAAAAATAAATAAGTTTATTTATGTATGATTAAATTTTAAACTTTATTTTGTATAATTAGTTTTTAATTTTAATTAGTATCTAATTTTAATTTTAATTTTTCTTTTAATTTAGTAACCTAATTAAACAGTATTATTTATTTTAATTTAAAATCAAAACTTTTAGTTTAGCCTAAATATGGATACTAAAAAACATAAAAATTTTATTTTATTTTTATATAAAAATATAAGTCGAATTTTATTTCTTATCACTGAAAACAAAATGATTAAATTAATTTCCATTAAATTCAAAAGAAAGAGATGAATTGATGATGAGATTAAGATTGTTTATTTTCTATTTTATTTTTATGATTAGAGATTAATTTCATTTGATAGATAATAAAACCCAAAGACCTACATAAATTAGTTAAGTAATTAGAAATGTTAATAACTTAATTTTAAAATCTATTTCACTATAATAATTTTAATATTTTGTTATATAGTACTTGAAATAACTTAATATCTATTATTATTAAGAATTAATAATAGAAATATTTTAATTGAATAATTAAACGCTAAGAACTAACTACCAAACAATATAAATTATAATAGATTTTAATAAAGCTAATGCAAAATTATATCACTAAAAACATTTTTATTTTTTTATTTGTTATTATTCATAATAATCATTTATTTATCTATTTAAAGATAAATGGTTATTATGTCAAATAAAAAATTATTAATTCCTAAATTTTTTATATCACTAACACAGATGTCATTAACTAAGACAGAGGGAGGAAGATGCCAGTGATACGACACCTCGAAAGATCTCGAGGGATTTATATGTCTAATGAGGGGAAGCTAGTTTCCACTAATCTCATTTCTATTGTCCTTGTTGACATTATGAGGAAATTTCATAATTTCGATAGCATGCTATAATGTTTAAAAAAAGCATGAAAGAGTCCTCTTGAATATTTATATAAGAAATAAGTTAAGTCATAGGCATTGTTGAGTAAAATAATTCTTAACATGATCATATGGGTAATGATTGATTTTATCTTGTTGCATAATTACCTTAGATGTTAACTGGATATATGAAAGTTTGGTAGAATTATCTATTTAGTAAATTGCACTATCCTCATGTGAATTAAGCATGTCATGGTATGATACATTTTCTTAAAAAAATTAAGGGCATGATTTTTTGTGATTGCAATTCTAACAAATTGTATGAGATTTATCGACAAACTATTAGAATTATCCTATCTCTATGTTTGTTTCTGACTTCTAAATTGTTGCAAGAATTTGTTATCTACTCTCACTAACGATAAATTAGTTTT
>APFE030990421.1:709-26389 GCA_000404065.3 Pinus taeda
ACTCTCTTGAGCTGGCACAGATGCGACTCATGGGAAAAGTTCTAAAAACATTCATGATGCTTTATGTACACTGTTATGAAACCAGCTCAAGAAAAGATAGAAAAGATAGATCAATGCCTTAGAATTCAGCCTCTTCGAGGGGGAAACCTCCTTTACATTACATAAATGAACAATTCTTGGATGATACAAATGAAAAAACCTCCTTTCTATATATAGGAGTCTAAGGAGTCACAATATAATCCATCCGACCTAACAATAATAATATAAAGCCACAAAAATAACAATAAAGGGATTCTATGGGGCACAGAAATAACAATATGGGGGTAATAGGGGCACAACAATATAAATAAGGGGTATAACTACAATAGTAATGGGGTAATCACTAGTATTATAGGGACCCAACACACGTACACGTACACACGCGGGTTCATAGAAGTAAAGGCACGTACATGTTGGAAACCATGGTTTTGGTCCGTGGTATTTGGTCCATAGTATTTGGTCTGAAGTGACGACCCTAGGTATTGGGTCCAAGGTATTGGTTCGAAGTGGCTTTGGGCCATGGTATTGAGAAAAGCCTAAACCTATATAAGGAGAAGATCATTAGGCCAAGGGTGTGTGTGTAATGAATGTTTGTTGAAGGGTGAAATTCGAGCATGATTGTTATGGGTTTGTGATGCTTGGCTTGATCTGAATCAAGTTGATGAAAGCGAAGGTTTAAGTAATTATCTATAGATCTGTACGCGGGTTCTCTTTGGTAAAGGCGCGTATACACGCGTGTTTGACACAGTCAAGTAGCGTATGCATTATGAGATTTGATGTTTCTGGTTGTTGTTGATTCTAGTGGTTGTGGCAGAGTTTTGGGCTCTGGTATGTGTTTTGGTAACTATGGTTGTTGACAGGGTTTCAATGATTAAGTATTGGGTGACTCAGAGATTGATGATGCAGGTATAATTGATGATTGTATTGCAGTGTTGATTGTTGTGTATTTATGGATCGAATCTGAAAATGAATGAAACATGGTCCCTGGAAGAGAAGGTTGTAGCCTTTTGTAGGCCAGCACCTACATACTAGTACTAGCTAGTACAAGAGCTAAGGGGGTTGTAGCTCCCTTCCAGGAGAAGCTGGAGAACAAGAGAGGGTTGTAGCCCTCTCCAGGTTGCAGCCTGCGTGCTGGTAAATGACTGCACCAGTACATTGTAAAAGAAGTTTCTTATTAAAATAAGATAGAAACAAATTGCAGCAGGTGGTTTTCACCCACATTGGGTTTCCACCTTATATCATGGTGTTCATGTGTGCTCCTTATGTGTGATGTTCAGTTCTGTTTTACTGCACCTATTTACTGTTAATATGGTTAATAATGTTTTGAGGCACTCATTGAAGATCAACTAACTAAATCATAAGTTTATTGGATATACGCTAGTTGCTTTAAGCATAGTTGCGTATATACGTGGGTATCCTTAACTAAAGTAGCGTATATGTATCTAAGTATGAAAATGAAAAGGTATCTGATTGGCTAATACCGATTCACCCCCCGCCCCCCCGCCTCTTAGTATTATTTCCAACAATTGGTATCAAAGCAGGTTCTTCAGAAGAAGCTTGATCGCTTGAAGGAAATATCCATCAGAATGGCTAATCAAGAAAGAGAGGCATCCATCAGACCACCAATCTTTGACGGAAGCAACTTTACCCACTGGAAGATAAGAACCACAACATATCTACAATCACTTGGAATGGATGTATGGGAATTGTGGAAGGAGGATACGCATATCCATCAACGTTCCTATAGATACAACAGAGAGAAAGCAATATGAACTCAATGCCAAAGCTATTACTGTCTTATTGGGAAATTTGTCACAATCAGAATTCATGAAGGTCATGCATTTCAAATCAGCCAAGGAAATATGGGACAAAATCATTCTAAGCTACGAAGGAGATGAACAGGTAAAACGAGCAAAGCTTCAAACTCTTAGAATATGGTATGAAAATCTTAAGATGCATAGCAATGAAAGCATAGCTAATTATTTTCTGCGTATAGATGAGATTGTCAATTGTATGAGGAATTTGGGTGAAGAATTTAAGGAAGTTGTCTTAGTTGAAAAGGTTTTAAGATCTATGTCTACTAAATTTTATTCCAAAGTGTCTACCATAGAAGAAAAGGAGAATCTGCAGAAAATCACTATGTCACAGCTTCACGGAATCTTAACTGCTTTTGAGATGAGAATAGGAGGACCATCAGATATGAGAGAAGTTCCTTTCGAAGTATCAACAAATGGATTAGGATACATTTCAGAAGGGGATGAAGAAGTAAATTTTGTCAAGAATCTTGAATGAGGATCTGGAAGGTTCGAAGGTAAGCTACCTTTCAAATGCTTTTCATGTGGTAGAGTTGGTCACTACGTTGCTAGATGCCCTCATAACAAAGGAATGATGCCTGAAAAAGGTAATAGAAGCTATTATACCCATGTTAAAAGTAATGACACATTCAATAGTAGTGAAGACATTAGAAGTCTCATGGCATATGAAAAGAAGGATGTAGAATCAGAAGAAGTTACCAGATTAAACGAACAATTGGAGACAGTAGTCAGAGTAAGGGAGAAACTGCAGGATGTAGTAAAATATCAGAGCATAATAATTCACAGACTTGAATCGAAGATCCTCTCTCTAAAAGAAGATCTTGAAAAATCAAAGAACCAGAATAGAGAAGCTCTTGAAGAACAAGAACATGAAGTGATTGAATTAAGGAAACAAGTGGAAGAAGGAAGAAAAGTTGAAGAAAACATAAGGAAGTAGTATCTGAAAAAGGAAGAACAACACTAGGTTGAGGTAAATATCTTAAAAGGTAAATTAGAAGAAAAGGATAAATTGTTACAATTTCAAGATAGTACTAAGATTTTGGATGACATTCTTGGTAGTCAAAGATCCCCTACTATCAAAACTGGTCTTGGCTTTTATGAATCTGTTGAAGGTGAATCTAGTTCACAAGGTGAGGCAAGGAACTCTAATAAGAAATCTGAAATGCTCAACAAGGAACACCCAAGGAAAGAAATTCCTCAAAGAAAATCCTTTACTCCTAACTATGAAAGTGATAGACGATTATTTCCTCCATTGAATAATGTTGAATGTTATGTATGTCATAATCTTGGACATGTTGCAGCCAGATGTAGAAGTAGAATGGTTTAAGACCATCACATAAGATCATCACATTCCAGATATTTAAGAGGATATTGTTTTGCTTGCAATATGTATGGTCACAAAGCAATTGATTGCTATAGAAGGAATATGAAACATGTAAGATGTTATGCATGTAACAAGTTTGGACATAAAGCAAGGGAATGCAGGAACACAATTCAAAATCCAAAACAAGAAGAATATGCATCATCACAATTCCAGGAATTGAAGAAGACAGAATTAGAGACTGAAAGGTGTGACATAACTTGGTTAGTTGACATAACAGACACAGAGGAAACTGAAAGTGAAGACCTTCAGTATTCCATCTTGCATACGCTGGTATAATAAAGACAAGTAGCATATATACGCGAGATAGAGGATGCCAAGTCACGTATATGGAAGAAAAGGGCAGCAGATCAGTCTCAGGAAATGGTTCAGTCATGGTACATGATGGTTGGCACAGACTCAGGGGGAGCATATACTTAAATAATGCATTGTTGGCATTTTGATGAGAAGTCTTTGATAATGATGCTTACATGGTTAAATAATATTTTTTGCTGGTTGGTCAAAAGAATGGTGTTGCAGGTTGCAGGATGCTGATGCTTTTGGTACAGACCATATATAATGTATGATAGTTGCTGATGACTATCATGGTCTTGAATAGATTGTTGGTCTTTGTTATAAAGACCTTACATGTGCTTAGGGGGAGCATGGACGGAATGGTACATCTTGGCATGTACAAAGGGGGAGCTCAATCAGAGATTTCAGTAGGTACTCAGGGGGAGTATGGACAGAAGAGGGTATACTGAAGAAGAGAACATCTTGGTCCGCCCTTTGCCCTTGATGTCAAAGGGGGAGAGTGACTTGGTGTGGTTGTTTCCATCAAGTCCAAAGGGGGATATTGTTGGCATTATGGTACAGGTGTTGTCCTTGATGGAAACTCACTCAGGGGTATGATACAAGTGTTGTTTTTGGTGGAAACTCAATCAGAGGACAAGAAAGAGATATACACATGTTAACCTTGATGGAAGCGCGTATACACGTGGGTTAATGGAACCGAAGGCGCGTACACGTACACACATGGGTTCATAGAAGTAAAGGCGCGTACATGTTGGAAACCATGGTTTTGGTCCATGGTATTTTGTCCGAAGTGACGACCCCAGGTATTGGGTCCAAGGTAATGGTTTGACGTGGTTTGGGGCCATGGTATTGAGAAAAGCCTAAACCTATATAAGGAGAAGATCATTAGGCCAAGGGTGTGTGTGTAATAAATGTTTGTTGAAGGGTGAAGTTCGAGCATGATTGTTATGGGTTTGTGATGCTTGGCTTGATCTGAATCAAGTTGATGACAGTGAAGGTTTAAGTAATTATCTAGAGATCTGTATGCGGGTTCTCTTTGGTAAAGGCGTGTATACACACGTGTTTGACACAGTCAAGTAGCATATGCATTATGAGATTTGATGTTTCTGGTTGTTGTTGATTCTAGTGGTTGTGGCAGAGTTCTAGGCTCTGGTATGTGTTTTGGTAACTATGGTTGTTGACAGGGTTTCAGTGATTAAGTATTGGGTGATTCAGAGATTGATGATGCAGGTATAATTGATGATTGTATTGCAGTGATGATTGTTGTGTATTTATGGATCCAGTCTGAAAATGAATGAAACGTGGTCCCTGGAAGAGAAGGTTGTAGCCTTCTGTAGGCCAGCACCTACGTGCTAGTACTAGCTAGTACAAGAGTTAAGGGAGTTGTAGCTCCCTTCCAGGAGAAGCCAGAGAACGAGAGAGGGTTGTAGCCCTCTGCAGGTTGCAGTCTACGTGCTGGTAAATGACTGCACTAGTACATTGTAAAAGAAGTTTCTTATCAAAAGAAGATAGAAACAAATTGCAGCAGGTGGTTTTCACCCACATTGGGTTACCACCTTATATCATGGTGTTCATGTGTGCTCCTTATGTGTGATGTTCAGTTTTGTTTTACTGCACATGTCTACTGTTAATATGGTTAATAATGTTTTGAGGCACTCATTGAAGATCAACTAATTGAATCATAATTTTTTTGGATATACGCTAGTTGCTTTAAGCATAGTTCTGTATATACGCTGGTATCCTTAACTAAAGTAGTGTATATGTATCTGAGTATAAAATTGAAAAGGTATCTGATTGGCTAATATTGATTCACACCCCCCCCCCCCCCCCCTCTCAGTGTTATTTCCAACACCTACCACTTCAAAATAAGCTAATGAAAACCCTTAGTAACATGGTCCAATTTCGTACAATAAGTATAGGTCATGCAGGGGTTAGGGTAGTCTCATACATAATGTCATGACTACCCACAGTTGTAACAAATTATCAAGCCCCAACCCCTTCCAAATCCTCCTTTTCGTCTACCTAGAAATCCCTGACCTTTGACATACATCCCTTGACCTCCTCCTAGATTGTATCCAATGGGTGTGTTAAACATTGGCATAGTAGCTTCAAAACCTTCTACCTCTTATGCCATGTATGTACCAGTAGTGTGCTCTCTCACTAAATGCAATGTATGACATGTATGTATGCCATGTCCTACTACCTTGCAAAAATCGTAAAACAACGATTTTTCCAAGATTTGATGCTTATGCATCATTGGAAAAGGTGTGTGTATATGTCCCCAAACTCTACAAACCTCACACCATAATCTCCTACCCGGTGCTAATGGATTCGTAGCTCCCTTAGCCATTTATGTTGTGACAATTGGGCATTCATTTCGGTGGTGTCCCTTCTTTATATATATGGTGCACCGAAATTATTTATGCTTATCATTTCCTTTTCCTAGGTCCTACAACTTTATTGTCAACACTACCACTTGTGACTGGACTTGTGTGATTCTTGTGTTTCTTTCACTACTTGCAGGGGATTTCTCTAGCTTAATGGAAGTCCCTAGTTATTCAGATTGTGTGGCAAACTTTTGTTGAGTTAACGTAATACATATATGTGTAAATAATCTAGCAATAAACTATTCTTGATGATATGCATCTAGGATCTAGAATGACAATCAGTCCAACAAAACTTTGAACCTCTGATCAAAGTATCTTACTCCCTCACCAAAATGTTGTTTAATTTCCTTAATATTTGTAATACATTAAGACTCCAATTTCAGTTTCTAGAACTATTTTAACAATGTTTGCTTGATCTATCCAATCCTCTACCGTGTCCTCCTCGTGTGGTGTTATTATATTTGATATAACAGGTTAATGAAAGATCCTTGAAAGTGGTTTCCAACTACACCACCTTTTCCTTTTCATCTTGTACATGCTTGACATTCCAAACTACCTCACACAAAAAATATGTTTCTTAGGATCCTGTGATCCAGCATCGTGAAACACTAGAATTATCATGGAAGGCTCAACGTTCATCATCGTTCTCTGCACAATTTTGCTCTGTGGTACCTGTGGATAATGTCTTATTACCTTAGGCCTTATCTAGTTATTTCCACTGATTTGACTACTTTTACTATTCTCTTCACTAATTGAATTTAGCTGCAACAACTTATTGGGTGATCTTACTTCCTGACTTGGCGATGCGTGCGGGGTCGTGGTTTCAACACAAGGTATGGCCTAAGTAGGGTCACATGGATACAATGGTTCCTCTCATTCCAAGCTAAGATAATAATATATTTCCTTGTCCTTTCCTCTTTCCTTATGTAATCTCTTGTTATCCCCTAAATGTGACACTCCATCGAACATGTGATCGACATATATTTCTTCCCAATTTTTTCTACTACTTTACCTTCTTATTCCTTCTATGGCCCTTCATATTTTCCCTCTATCTATCACATGTCCCGATGTAGATGTATCTCTCACTTAAATACTATGTCGAAATCTCGGTCCATTGTGCAATACTCCGCTAGATTATTTTGTTGCATTTTCTTCTTGTGCTAATGTCTATGCTCTAGTCTTTCTTATATCGTTTGTGCTTTTATCCCTCTGATGTCTTGGAAACCTTATTCCACTTCATTCATTCTCATGTATCCATCACCTTTACTTCCTTAGTCCACACATTGGTCATCTCCCAATCTCCCCACCATGCGCAAAGAGATTCAGTTGCTCATGGTATCAAGTTTCAGTGACATCACTCCTTTGTCACACAACAACATCTTTATCTAGGTAAATAGTAATTTCACAAATCTCCCTCGCATACCTTTGAGAAAATTCCTCGTGGCTTCACTATACGAATGAGTGGCTTATATCACAAATTCAACAATATATCCTTCCAATATACTATTCAAACATAAATTGATTGCACGTGAGGCTTTATTATTTACCAAAATTACTCTTAGGACCAGTTCTAGATTCCAATTATATGGTACCACAATGCGCTAATTTTCAACATCCTTTCATAGTATTAGCAACCACTCAACTAGAATTACTAGAAACTTAGCAAAGAAAATCTCATGCAAGTTTGTAAGGACATACCTTTTCAGCCACTTCACAGGATCAATTCACTGGTTTTTTGTTTGTTCTGTCACAAACTCGCATTCCTTTGTCTGTATCCATTGTTATATATCTTCCTTAGTTCACCTCCACATCCCCTTCAATCACAGATCTTGGTCCCAACAATGGAAGCATTGTTTGGCTCATAAAAGTTAGGCCCACATTTAAAGTGAAACAACCAACAAAGCCACTCAAACACTGGCCCTTTAGCATCACTCATGAGATAGTGAAGTCTCACCTAAGGCATGTTATGAGGGACTGTAGGAACCTAGACAATTTGCAGTGGTGAAGGAGACATCGAACCTATTATGTTCTCACTATCATTCTAAATACAAAAGAAATTTCAAATATACCGCTAATTCACGTAGTGAGTTAATTATTAACAAGAACATCAAATAGAAAACATGTTGAGAAACCAAGTGTAGTGGAATAAGTCTTGATTTCTCTACTTGATAATTACTTATGAATATTTATATTTCTTATTTATTATTTGTTATGTCTTCTTCATCAAGAAATTGCACAAAATGTTCAATCTTCTAGGAAAATAAAGAGACAAGAGACACAAAAATTAGGCACCAAGCTAGGAAAAACTAGGGGGAAAATCCAACAATTCTTCTCTTATAGAATCAAATCAAAATGAGACATCCAAGCCCCAAAACCAATAATGCCACAAATATTCCAAGTCAACCCTCCTCCAAGTCTCCTCCAATCAAGTCAAAGTCAATGAAATCCAATGCTGGTCAAAACCTCTGAAATATGGTTGAATCACAGAAAATTTTGGCCCTGCAGTAGAGGCCAATTTAGCCCTATAATGACATCATAATACACAAAACATTCACACATGTGAGTACAACTAGGGAAGAAAAATCATATTCTCTCTCTCCATTGATTTCCTTCTCACCCCTTTGACTTTGGTTGTCTTTTCTTCTTGATTAGCCACAAAAATGATGATGATGTGACGATGAATGAATGATATTCCAAGAGGTTGAGTTGAATTGTATATATAGTTTTCCAAGAGGGTCGAAAAAGTGCCACATATGCCGAGTTGTCCAAATATGGTCGACTTGCTGATTGTTTGACTCTTCGACTCAAAAAAATTAAAAGATTCTCTCAAATTTCCAAATGGGACATGACACAAATACAATATTTTTTCTCTTTTTGACTCTTTGAGCATGAAGAACATGCTTTGACCAAATAATAATAATAATAATAATGAATATGATAAATACATTGATGATAAAATTACATTACATTATGAAAACTTACACTAGTTACAATTTTCATTCATAATGAATGTGTTGGATTAGGGGATCGTGACCCAAGTTCAGAGTTAGTTGTACCAAACAAGTCCCTACACTACTAGCCCTTTCAGCATCAATCCGTGGTGCACAAACTGAAGTCTCACCCAAAGGAATATGGGGGGATGCTGGAACCAAGTTTCCGTACCCAGAGATCAGTGTGATGTCCTTCTTCGACCTAGATTTTCCTTCACGTAGATCTGTAAGCTCTTATGGCTTATCATGTTGGGTTGTGTTGTATTCTTTCCACGACTAGCACCCCCTGTTGAGAGGGTTTGAGGAGGGTGGGTAGCTCCCCTCTATGGGGTCTGGGGCAGCACCCTGGGGAAATTGTTTTTGGACACTATATTATGTTGGGCAGACCTACCTATGGTTTTGTGCATGGTTTTCGTACATGGTTTTGGACGCGATGGTTTTTCAGTCCATGGTATTGGATGTTTCGGTATGTATAAATATGTATTGTAACATTCAAAGGAACATAATGAAAAATCAAGCTGGTAGTCCTGATTTTGGGATCCAAGGGAAAATCTTTGTGTATATGTGTTTAATGTGTTATGCTCTCGCATTGCTTATTTTATGTTCTTAGAATTCATATGTAGGTAATTTATGTGTGGGGTTAAAACCTACATTTGGTATCAAAGTTGTTTTGGCTTCAAGGGTGTTAGAGCCTAAATCTGCCTTAGGCTGAAGGAAGGCAAAATTCAGGGTAACCACAAACCACGCTCAATCTGGTAGCTAGCCCTACCAGAACAAGAGAGGGCTCTCTCCGGGTCATGCTCAGTGAAGAATAAACAATATGGTCTGAGATGACTTACAAGCGATTTTTGAATGACTGAAATTTCTAGGCTGTGTAGGGCCAAAGGACCGCCTGAGATGGGAAATTAAATCAAAGACGCGGAGTATTTCGTGAGGCAAGATAGGCATGGAGGTTTTAGCAATAAAATTGAAATAATATGTGGTGGAAAGACAGTTGAGAAAGCTAAAAAGGGCTTATACATGAATCCTTCTCAGACAGAGGAAAACACACAAAGTATGAATGCTTTACAAGGCAGAGCATAAAAATGGATTCTACCTTTCCTACTTAAAAAACATTCAACTGGAATTGAATATGAATGAGCTGCAAAACTTTACACGTTACATATGAAACAGAGAAAGAAACACATGCTAAAACTCACGCCACAGGAATATCATAAATCAGAGCCGCATCATTTTTCATTAATCTCCTGGCCAAGCTGTACAATGAATATGCTAGGTTTTTCTCTACGCTATTCCCAGAAACTTCAACCAACCTCTTTGCAAATGGTTTTTCATACAATAAATAAGCTTCACTATCAGAAAGTGGATCAACCCAAAGTTGGGGAGTTTTTAAATTATTACAAACCAGAAATGAAAATCCAACCATCAGTAACAGAAGCAGTGATTCACTTTAATTTCTCTGATGACCAATAAAAAACAAACAAAAATGTAGTGTAGATCTCCTGGGTGACTGTTCACCTTCCTTTTGCCACTTGGATAGAAGCCAACCTTTAATGAAAATGTTTTTAAACTTTGCCTTTGATGCAGGGAAAAATGTAATGTTAATGAACGGTCCCACTTGGAGAAAATTGCAAATCGAATTCTCGTGGAGCGGAAGTGATTTGGCCTTTCGGGCTCTGTGCGCCATGCCAACAGATGTATGCATCGCGCCACTTTGGAGCTAATTTTGAGGCACTTTATGAAGTCAAAATTGAGCCCAAGTGTGCTTGTTAGAAAGCCCTGCCTGTCTACTTTCCAACCCAAGTGGAATTTCTAAATTTGGTGCTCATTTGCCCCTCCAAAACTTCAATCTCCCAATATTGCTTCCTGTGTGTCAAACTAGGGGCGGAGAGGTCATTTTTTGCATGTTTTCGACCTCAAACTTACCCAAACTTCTTGGCCATGCACGAGTAGTCATTATTTTCCATGGAAAATCCAAAAATGCAAACCTTTTCTCATTTGGAGCTCCCTAGGAAGAGCGTGTGCCACGTGGCACGACGCTGTGGCAGAAAAACTTTGTTTTTTAGGGCAAAATTTCTCAAAATACCAAAAATGCCCCAAATTTCTTGAAATTTGGGTGAGAGCTCCTCTACCAAGAGTCATGATGAGCCAAGGATGCCTCAGCCAATATCTCTAAATGATCAAGCTCTTTTTTTCCGTTTTTGCTTCTTCATTGCCCTTTTCAATTTCGCCTTGAGACTCCTGATTCTTGCTCTAGAACTCATGCTCTGCACCTTGAAATGAAAAGCCATGTGTCTCAGCAATGCATTGTCCCTATCGACCTTGTCCAGTAGTTCCTCTAAGTGCATGTTCAATTTCTCCAAAAAAAACTCTCGGTCCTCATCCTTTTGCTCCACGGGTTCGCCTTGTGCTGCCTTGATGTGCTACCGATTTTCTTTGATCAGTTGCAACTCTATCTCAGCTTGCCGATCTTCAAGTTGCTTGTTCTGTTGTTCAAGGTATCTGATAATCCACTTGGCCCTCTCTAAGTTGTGAGACAAATATTGAATCTGGGTTTGTTGTTCTTGCATGATTTCTTTGACATTTTGGTCCACAGCTGCATCATCATCCTCGATGAGAATGAAATCGGTCTCATGCTCACCTGAAGGCCCCTCGTCATGCATTGGCCCTTTACCTCTGTCCTGTACCCGTGGTGTTGATGTCGGAAGTGAGGCCCCTTCCACCCCGGGTGGAGATAACACTCGCTTTGCTGCTGCAAACAAATGTCTAGTGCCCCTCTGATATGTGTTGAACACAGGCACACTAATGGTCTCATGGCGCTCATACTAATGAGAAGGTCCACCTATCTCAAATCTAACCTCTAAAGGTCCTGGTGGAGCTTTGAAAAAATCACGAGAGATGAAATCCTCCCAGGTGATTCCCTGTAACTCAAGTTGATTGACCACCAAAATCTTGATGAGAGCAAAATGGTAAATGTTGTTGAACTGCTATTCATGGGTCTTGTTCTACACAAGGGCAGTCATCCTTTCTATGTTTCGGCATATGAACAATGGGATGTTCATCATGTGTACCTCAGTGAAATGCATGAGCAACCTGATATGGTACGTGGATACACGTGAGAAGTGACCTTCGCAACTGAAATACTTCATGATTAATTTCATTAAGGGAGCATATTCATCTTTGAGATATCGAAACGGGAACACTCTCTTGAGCTGCCTCAAGAAACCGAGTTTAAGATATGGCTCATAGTGTTGCCGGTCAATCTTCTACTTCTTATTCCATGGTTCACCAATGTTAGGCATGCCGGTGGCCAGTGAGATAGTTTATGGTGTAAGTGTAAAGGTGACACTAGCCAAAGTAACTTGATCTCCATGTAAATGCAGTACAAAAAGGCGAGCCTACTCACGATGGAATTGAACACTAGCCACCTTCTCATAAAATTCACAGCATGATTGAAATGGAAAGCAAGAAACGGCAAGAGGGCAGGCCTGCAATTCTATGAGGGTGATTAGTTCTTCTCTAAAATGTCTACCACTTTTATGAGGCCTCCGGGGAGCCTGTTCTTGCTTGGGTGAGTCAATTTGAGTCTCCACCTCATAGTTGGATGAATAATCAAACGACATAATTAATGCTATGAAAACTGCTTGGAGCAATGAATGCTGGTTACAAGACTGTGTTGGACTGTTGTTGTAATATGGTTGAAATCTGTCACCAAGGGAGCAATGTAACAAGGGATTGTTAGGGAGGGGAAAAAAATGAAGGGATTAGGAGTATTAGGATAGATTTTGTTTAGGGCAATGTAGGAGGGTTTGGGAATTTTGCATAGGGTAGGGTTTTTTGGGATTTTTTACACTTGGAAATAAGTGGTAGGGGATAGGGAATAGGAGTTTAGTAATGTATTAGGGTAGGGAAAAATGGGCAAAATGGAATAGGGAAGAAGGAAACGATGGAGAGAAGGGAAAAATGAAATGGAGGAGGAACCTTGGCACCAACACTATTAATTTGCAACCCTAACAGCAATTGGCTTGATGATTTTAAGAGGTAGAGTTTGGAAGTTTTGTTTCAAACATTGGAACCATAAACCACCATCACACTAGCACAAAAATTGATGAGCAACCAAGATGTCGACCCTACCTGACAAATTTAAGCAATTCAATGTTGATTTGGAGGATTTTCGGGTGTTTTTTGGATGATAGGTTGTGAGCACCGCGCCACTTGCCTAGAGCATCGCACCGTTTCAGAGCATCCCGCCCATGTAAATTTACACTGGGCAACTTCTCCTAGACTGTCGTGCTTCTCTAGTGCACCGCGCCACTTGTTGTATGTGCCGCGCTCCAACTTTTAACACAGTCATGGCCTTTCAAACTGCAGCTTGTTCTTCAACCTCCAAATTCGACTTTGCTATAAGATTTTATGAATGTAATTTGACACAAATGATTTATATAACTTGGAGAAATATCTTGCAAGAGTTGGATTTGATTTTTTCTTCCTCCAAAACCCATTTTGTAATGTTTTTCATTTTGGCACTTTATCATTTAATGAAACTTTTGTCCTTTGGCTTTCTCACTGACTTTCTGAGTTTTGAGCTGATGAACTTGGTTGTTTTTTACAAGGATATTGGCATTGATGTTTGGCAAAGGAAAACCAGAGCCTGCTTTGAAAACTCCATGGCGGAAAAAAAATACATGATTATTACAAAAAATGAATTCAACAATTTCTTATTCAAAACAGAGTTTTGAACAAGAAATGTCCACAAATGTGTTTGATGATGAACTTTTGAACTAAGAACCTCTTCGAAAACCATCCTCATGGCCTGTGGACATTATTCGACATGTTTGAAGACCAACCACTAGACCTAGACTCTAAAAATAACTCTTTTTAACCAAAATAGCATGATGACTATGAATGATTGAAATGACCTTTGATGACCATAGAGAAATTTTGACTAGCCCAGGAAGGTACAAGCATGAGGGAAACAAGAACACCAAGCCCTTCCATCAGAAAATGGCATGCTCCCTAGCGAAATGCAATTGACTAAAACGAGTGAGACACCTAAAAATGAAATGCAGAAAGAGTTTTGATCTCTAACAGAGGACTGACAAGACCGACTCTAACAAAGGGGACACCTTAGTTGCTGAGGGGTTTCACTTAGCCTGTGGTAGACCCTGTTCAGTGGGAGATCTGTAGGATCGATTCTGGTGGTGAAATAAGATGGTGAGGAGTGGAAAGATAGAGATCGAGAAATTTAATGGTCATAATTTTGAGCTATTGAAACTCAAGATGGAGGATCTGTTGGTGGATAAAGATCAGTGGATTGGAGTAGATCTGGGTACTAAACCTATAGGAGTGTCTGAAGAAGAATGGAAAAATTTGGATTGGAAGGCAAAGAGCACAATACAATTGTGTGACTCGGATTAAGTATTGTTGAATGTATCAGTGGAAGCTACAGCTAAGGCTTTGTGGGTCAATTTAGGGACTTTGTACCAATCTAAGTCTCTGGTGAATAAACTGTTCCTACAGAAAAAGTTGTATAACCTGAGGATGAAAGATGGAGACTCGGTGACAGAGCATCTGAACACATTTAATACTGTGGTAAGTCAGTTATTATTTGTTGATATTAAAATTTCAGATGGAGATAAGTGCATCAATTTGTTTTGTTCTCTACCAGATTCATGGGATAGTCTGGTTATTGCAATAGGTAGCACTGCCTTGTAGTTTAATGAAATAGTCTCATCCTTACCAATGGAGGATATGAGACAGAAAAATATGGAGAGCCAGAATGGTGATGCTTTGTCTGTACGAGGACGGTCTGAGAACAGAAACAAAAATAGATCATCTAGTGGGAGATCTAAATCTCCAAGTAAACTTATAAAGGTGGTGTGTTGGAAATGCGGAAAGGAACGGCACTACAAAAGGGACTGTAAATCTAAAGCTCATGACGAAGGAAAGGGATCCGATGATGCTCCTTCTGCAAAGGCGAAAATCACCTCAGATGAAGGTGGGGTTGTGTACTTGGCTTCTTCAAGTAAACATGTAGATCACGAGGCATGGTTGATTGACTCAGATACATCCTTTCACTTCACTCCCCAGAGAGAGTGGTTATGCGAGTATGAGAAATATGATGGTAGTGATGTCTTCTTAGGGGATGACAGGAAGTCTAAAATCGTTGGTCGTGGAAAAGTCAAGTTGAAGTTGCAAGGTGGAAGGTTTAGAACACTTCTAGGTGTTCTACATATTCCTGCATTAGCCAGAAATTTGATTTCTGTAAGCAAGATAGATGATGTAGGTGTAAAAATAATGTTCGAGAAAGACACTTGCAAGATGGTTCAAGGAGCACTGGTATTGATGTGGGGAGTTGGGATTGGAACTCTATACAAGCTGCAAGGTAGCACTGTTATTGATGGGTGCAATAATTTTGTGGTTCCTGAAAGTGGAGAAGAAAATCTAGTGGTCTCTGGAGAAAAGACCATGCTATGACATCAAAGGCTTGGACATATTGGAGAGAAGGGCCTTCGAATACTTCATAGTAAAGGTATGGTAGAAGATATGACTAATAGCTCTCTCGATTTTGATTTCTATGAAAATTTTGTATATGAGAAGCAGACTCGGGTGAGTTTCCCCTCTGGTGGTAAGAGGGAGAAACAGATATTAGAGCTGGTGCACAGTGATGTGTTTGGACCTGTGAAGGTTCCATCACTGGGTAAGTCTATTTATTATGTATCATTCGTAGATGACTTCTCAAGGAATACATGGATATATTTCCTCAAAAATAAATCTGAAGCCTTTGAGAGGTTTAAAGAATTTAAGGCTCTGGTGGAAAACTAGACAGAGAAGAAGATAAAGGTGTTGAGGACAGATAATGGTGGAGAATTTTGTAATAAGGAATTTAAAGAATTCTAGAAGTGTGGTATAGCACAGCAGAAGACTACTCCATACACACCTGAGCAAAATGGAGTTGCAAAAAGAATGAACAAGATGTTGATGGAAATGGCAAGAAGCATGCTAAGTGGTGTCGGGTTAGGACAAGAATTCTGGGTAGAGGCAATGGAGACAACATGTTACCTAGTCAACAAATCACCTTCATCAGCGTTGGAGGATAAGACTCCACAAGAGGTATGGACTAGTAAGAAACCCTCTCTTTCACATCTAATGGTATTTGGATGTGATGCATATGTACATGTTCCAAAGGAGAAAAGAACAAAGTTGGATCGTAAATATGAAAAGTGCATATTTATTAGGTATAAGGATGGTTTAAAGGGTTATAAGATTTAAAACCCAGTAACAAGGAAGGTTGTGTACAACTGAGGTGTGCTGTTCAGAGAGGTGAAAGATGTTATTAAACATGAAGTCCCATCAAAGGAATCTGAAAAGATAGAGTTTGAGCTAAAGGAGGAAGAATCGGACTCTACAACATAAGAGGAATCAGAAGATGAAGAGCCACAAACTCTGGTTGTGAGAAGATCAATTCCAGAAAGAAGGCAACCAGAAAGGTATATTCCATCCGCTTTCTGTTCAAATTTTTCTTTATCTATTACTGACGATGATCCCAGAATTGAGAAGGAAGCAGTAGATTCAGAGGATGGAAAACTCTGGAAAGAGGCCATGGTTGATGAAATGGCATCTTTGCACACAAATGAGGCTTGGGATTTGGTGGAGTTGTTGGCTAGAAGGAAACCCATTGGCAGTAGATGGATGTTCAAGAAAAAGAAAAATGCATAAGGAAAGGTGGAGAAATACAAAGCTCGGTTGGTAGCAAAAGGTAATTCCCAGGTGCTGAGAATTGATTTTGGTGATATTTTTTCTCCGGTTGCCAAGGTAGCTTCTATTGGATTACTTTTATCTATTGCTGCTGCTTTTTATTTTGACGTAGAACAGATGGATGTAAAGACAAAATTTCTCCACGGGGATCTGGAAGAGGAGATCTACATGAAGCAACCTGAAGGCTTTGTGGTGAAGGGTAAGAAAGAACGGGTATGCAAGTTAAAGAAGTCTCTGTATGGGCTAAAACAATCACCAAGGATGTGGTATCAGAAATTTGATACATTTATACGGGGACTTGGTTTCACCAGAAGCAAAAAAGATCACTATGTTTATTTTAAATTAATTGGTGACTGTGCTATTTATTTGGTCTTGTATGTGGATGATATGTTGCTAGTTGGAAATGACAAAGAAATTATCCAGGATTTGAAGACCCAATTGTCCTCCAAATTCGACACAAAAGATCTTTGTGCTGCAAACTATATTTTGGGCATGGAAATTAAAAAAGAACGAGCAAAGAGGAAGCTCTGGTTAAACCAAAGGAATTATGTCGAGACAATATTGCAAAGGTTTAATATGTGGGATAGTAAACCAGTAAAGGTTCCTATTCCTATAGGTGTAAAGTTATCTGCTGAAGAGTGTCCCAAGGCACAATAAGAGGAAGAGGACATGTCTCGTGTTCTATATGCAAGTGTAGTCGGTAGCCTGATGTATGCGATGGTCTATACTATACAAGACATTACACATGCAGTGGGAGTATTGAGCAACTTTATGTCAAAACCAGGGAAGGAGCATTGGACAACAGTGAAGCGGGTTTTCAGCTATTTGTGTGGCACTAGTGATTATGGGTTGTGCTACCAAGGAAGACTAGGATTGGACAGAGTTTTGGATATTCGTGGTTTTGTTGATGCAGACTGAGCTGGAGATCTGGATCAGAGAAGATCTATAAGTGGGTATGTGTTTAACCTATTTGGAGGTGCAATCAGTTGGATGAGTAAGAAATAATATGTAGTGGCACTATCAACTACAAAGGCAGAATACATGGCAGCCACTCATGCAAGCAAGGAAGCACTTTGGTTGCAAAGATTGTGTTCAAGTATGGGGTTAGTATAGGGAGCTATAAGGATAGACTATGATAGCCAAAGTGCAATTTTCTTGGTAAAGAATTCTTCTTACCATTCAAAGACAAAGCACATTTATGTTCAGTATCACTTTGTGAGAGATATGATAGAAGACAAAAATGTGTTATTGGTAAAGGTGGACAGTTTGAAGAATACTGCAGATGCATTGACAAAATCTGTGAGCTCTAAGAAGTTCTCTTGGTGTAGAGAAATAATGGGTGTTTCAGGGCTAGATAAATGACTAATCTCTCCTATGGCCCCCTTTGGAAAGAAAACAACAAGTGGGAGAATGTTGGGTTGTGTTATATTCTTTCCACGACTAGATCCACTAGTTAACCAGGGGGTTGGAGGGGGGATGGATCCCCCCCTTCGTTGCACCAATTGTGCAGTGGGGGGGTAGCAGCCCCCCCTGTCCAGGGGGTTTGAGGAGGATGGGTAGCCCCCCTCTACAGAGTCCTAGGCAGCACCTGAGGGAAAAAAAATTTGGACCCTATATTAGGTTGGGCGGACCTACCTATGGTATTGGTTGCTTCGGCATGTATAAATATGTATTGTAACATTGAAAGGAACATAATGAAAAATCAAGTTGTTAGTCCTGGTTTTGGGATCTAGGGGAAATCTTTGTGTATATGTGTTTTATGTGTTATGCTCTCGCATTGTTTATTTTATGTTCTTCGAATTCGTATGCAGGTAATTTCTATACGGGGTTAAAACCTACATATCATTGTAACCTCCCTTAATCCACCTCTAGACCTCCGTGAAGGTCATGACTGGCTTTTTTGGACTCTGAACAGGCCAATTAGTTGTTTACATGCACCCTAGATTACCCTTAGATCAATATTTACTTAGATATACTTAAGTGTTTAATAACTTTAACAGAATGTGTCAGGATCTTCACATAATCATTCAACATTAATTGCATTCATAATACAGATCAGGTGAAGTCATGCATCAATGCATCATTATTTCATAAAGGAATCATTCATCACAGCATATATCACAATCATACATAATAGAAGTAAAGAGATAAAGCACAAGAATTTCTGTAACAATCTTATTTATTGATCTTTAGTGTAAATTTATAGACTCAATACTTCCATGCACACTCAGTTGCAGGGGTCTACACACTCAGCTGCGGACACTACTCTAGGCCTCTGCGCACTCAGCTGCAGAGCCGTTTCCTCCTCTAAGATTTCTACCTCTACGCTAGAATTTTTTGCTCGTACCCATAGACAAAACTTCTTACAGCCTTAGAATCTTTAAGACACACCTATTTATACAATTCCATGGTCCACGGACCACGGATAGATATTTAAAAACTAACTCAAGCTTACATAAAGGAGGGTAAAACCCTTTTTGACTCTTAACTAGCTAAGCGCTCTGCAACCACAATTTGCGGAGACATTTCATCTTTTTACATCAAAACATGGGCTTTTTCCCCAAAACTAACCCCATGGGACCCCATCCCAATACGCCCCCAACACAAAGGTCGTGACTCACCCTTGAGTCACTCGACTGGCATCGTGATCTTGCTACAAAGATCTGCCAACTCCACCTACATAACTGCTACTTCATTCGCACTTTGTGTGGTTGCCTGGTTCACTTGCTCCACCAGTTGCTCTGTGGTTAGTTATTCCCCTGCTTGCTTGATCTTCTATTGTGTAAGTTGCAAGTTCGCCAACTTTTCCTGTATGTTGGTTGAGACCAGGTAGGCTTCATCCAACCAAGGACCCAACCTGGCCTTATGGACTACTTCCTTTTTCTATGCTACTTCCACCTATGCAAGGAGTTTCTTTGATTCCTATAACCTGGTGAGACGTTGTGCTATAGCAATGGTGCATGTATTTGGCCTAACCTCATCGTACTGCTACTGGAGTTCACAGATCTCTGTATTCAACATTTGCTTGATGGGATCTTCCTGTAGGGTCGTCACCACTTCCATGGCCTATTCAAATAAAGTCATGCAGTTAACAATCGTGTCACCCATAGTAGCTATCCCTTCCTTGACAACAAATTTGCGGTGTTCCCTAACTCCTGGCGGAGTCGAAGGCTCTGACTTAAGCTCCAGTTCTGTGATTTTCATATTAAGCTCAAACTGAACTCTGGCCACCTCGACCTTGGCATCGCAAATGCCCACAACAAGTTTCTGGATCTTGGCCTTGAGTAGTGCCTCCTCAGGTATGTGCAACTCCGACACTATCATGCATGCTTTTTCTATTGCATTTGCCAGCTGGGCGCTCTGTTCTTGGATCGTTTCCTTTTCCTTCAAGGCCTTTATCTTTTTGGAAAAAATTTTCTTGATTTTCACCCTATACTCACTAATTACAATGAGGGTGCGTTGCTCCCGCGCTCTCAATTCTTTTGTTACACCAATTTGCAGGGCGTGAAGATATTCATTAGGGAGTGTTGCAATGTTGAGGCCGATATTCTTTAGATTTCTTATGATGACCTTATCATCGGTCGATTTCGCGCTCAGGGACCTTTCTGGTAGTGCGATTATCCTAAGGTCCATTGACCGACAAGTTCTGCAACTTGACTTATCCTTGGTGCCAGGCTCGTTTGTGCAATTCCCATCTGACCTGCTCCCACTTGTATCCTATTGGTCTGGATCTTTAGTTCGTGCAGATCCTTCTTAATAGTACCTAATGACTGTAGGTACTGTTATTCAAATTGCTGAAGTAATTCAGCAGTGGTGTCACACACTTTTGTCCCTAATCTCGTCGATATCACCCTCTATCAGCGTGATAGGATCTAGCAGTGGCTTAGTCACCTTTGACTTCTTCCAGGGCCCCTACGTCTGCTGTTCTCTGTACCTCTTGACCCGGAATGGAGTGCTCTATCCTTCATCACCACCACCACCCTGTGCTGACTACTCTTCTTCCTTACGCTGGGGCGAAGGGGATTTACCACTTCGCTCAAACTCGCACTACTCTTGTTCAACTTGTTTCTTTGCAACACACTCTTTTTCTAATCATGCCTTCTCCTCGCCCTCCTTCCTTTGTTGCGCGACCAACTTCTGGACCGCTTGTTTCGTTGCCTCCTTCTTCTTCTCCGCGTAACTCCCCATGCCTTTGTAGGTACCTACGGCCAAGTCAGATGGAGAATGCCAATCTACTAGCCACCACTGGATTACTTCCTAAATCGCATCATCTGTGGCAAGATATGGAAGATCGAACCACTTTTTCTCTGGACCCTTTCGCGCCCTGATATACAAGCAGTGGAATTCTACCTTGAACTCTATATACTCCAACAACTTCTCATACACAGTTGGGGACAACCATGGTTGCTGGTTGATGGTGGTGTGAATGCTCGACTCCATCAAAACCCAGAAAATTTTCATTTCTATGACCTGCACGGAATCCTTCATGGCCCAAAGGGAGGAAAACTGTGCAGCCTCCTGCAACCCTACCTCCAATGGGGTGAACTAACTATCCTCTGGCAGCTCCCAAGCAACCATGACAAAGAGCAACAACCACGCGTAGTGGAATGTCTTTCTCTCATCTTCAGCCTCGCAACAATTCACAAGGAACTTGCTACATAGATAGCACAACCAGTTAAACTACACACCCTCTGCGCATTTTGCAGCTAACGAGACCACAATGGAACCTCATCCGTGCGACACTTCCTCATGACCTTGCCGACTAGTATCTGTGTGGAAATTTTCACCATGAGGTCAATGATGATGTTATGGGTACCCGTACATATTCTTGACAAGCTCATATTTCTTCTTCATCTTCTCTGCCAAGTCCTACTTGCTTGTCTTTCCACTAAACTCCTTGGCCAGATTCAATCCTTTTGTTGGCAGAAGCGTGATCCGGTGGATAAGCATGTCCGTGATGGGGATAGGTGCACCAAGCCATAAATAGCCATCATGCACCAAAGTCAGTAGTTTCTTTATACAAATGATATTGATGTTGGAGCAGTGATAGTGGGGCACCCAGAGCAGGTTCAGCAACCCCAATTGTTTTACTCTATGAATCCACTCAACTGGCTCCAACGCAGTGACACCGAATTCTTTGTAAAACAAATTTTTCATGTAATTCTTCGTCGTGAGCTGGGGGAACCTCTCATGGTCAACAAAATCCCATTCCTCCATATTTAAAATGGGAACCCTCACTAGGCGCGGACCTTCAAAGGTTATATTTTTTGGCAACAGGGGCATATGAATGCCGAATTTCTCCACGTTTGGGTCCTTGGCGACCCTCACCTTTCCTTTGCACTAAGGAATATACTCAGGCAACTTGGAGATGGGTTCTACACCCTCAGCACCTATATCTTCAGCGCCCTCTTTGTCCTCCAAATCTACAACCTTCTCAGGTTTCTTGTCCTTCTTCTATGCCTGGGTAGCAGTGTGATTTCTAGGCAACTCGTGCACTGGCATTGGCCTCTTCCCCTTGTCTTTCTTTGGCTTGGGGGTCTCACACACTGGTGTAGGCTTTGGCCTATGTGACCTCAGTGCCATAGGCACAGGAGTTGGAGCCTCCATGCTCACTACTTATGGGGCCGCTTCTTCAGAGGCAATAGTTCCTTCGATGTTCACAATCTCTCCTAGTCATGGCATAGTGTTGTGAATAAATTGTTGGGTGTCCTCGAGTAGACTATCAAACACAGAATTTGCAACCAAATCCTCGAAAAACTTGCAATTCATGAGCAACAGATAGCACAACACAAAAATTCTAAGGATGCAAGGTGTTCTCTGCTAGATGGCCACACGTAATTTATAGGGGATTTTGAATTCAAGTTTGACTGTTCCCCCCAAAATCCATCCATTGATGTTGAATTGGTGGCAGATCTCCAAAGATTTCAGCCTTAAATGTTGTCCACCCGCTCCTCTTAACCGCCTCCTGGCTGTCAAATCATGAACAGTGACTCTAAAGGTCACTTGTTGGTTGCACTGCGCGACATCTCCCTGTTGGACCTCATAATTACTCTCTCTTTGACAAATTTTCTCACTTCTTTCTCTTGTTTTCCATAAAAGACATATCCCCATCACTGATAAATGATATATTTTGTCTCAAGGAGGACATTAAATGATTGACATGTTATACTTATATGTTTTTTTCTATTTGAAATAAGTTTTTGCAAATTAGCTACGGAACGCAGCCTATTCTATAGCTAACCATGTGTTCTGTAGCTACTTCCATGGTTGAACAAGTTACAGGTGTCAAACGAAGAAACCGGCCACATGGGCATCTCTCGAATTGTCTCAACATGGATCCTATCCTAGTCACCCAACCCAGATTGACAAAAAAGCTAGCTCAATACCACAATCAAAGGTGGATTCAAACGTATGAAACCTAGAAGCAATAGGACTCTTTTTCTACCCTTTCGTCGTTAATTAATAAATCCAACAGATATGTGAAGCATTAACTTGGATCAGCTACCTGTGTCAATAGTTTGTGCAACCACCTTATTCAAATTCAAGTCACCTGTAGCGAATCAAACATCTACGCCAACTGGTTGTAATACGTGTAGACCACCTGTAGCTAATTTTCCTCAAAAGACAGTTATGAATATTTTCTTTTAAGTACCAGTTGAACAAGACCAAAAGGGTTCGAAGTTTTTGATGTATTAAGTTTAAACTTATCAGCTCTGTGATTTTGGACTTTTCTTCCTATTTTATAATACAAAGTTGTGTGTTCACTGATGATCATTGGAAGGAGCATTTTGAATTAAGTTAGTAGCTCAAACTAGTTAGTTGCAGAGGACCCCTGCACTGAAGGATGTTTTCTTTTCATTTGTTTTCTTCTTTCTGTTCAGTTTTAAATTCCTCATTTGCTTTAAGCAGTGTTTATAACTTAGGTTTATTTCTTATAGTTTGATTCCTTTTAGTTTTAATTAGTAGCATAATGTTAGAATTCAATTATGTAGTTTTGTTTGTCCAATCCATTTCATAAAGGAAATGACTTTTCTTCTAAACAGAGTAAGGTTGAAAGTAATGAGGATGTGTTGTTGATTAGTTTACTTACTATTTTTGTTATTTACTTCCTAGTTCAGGTTGTCAATGCATTGTACTAATGAATGTTTTTGGTCACCATTTCAAGCTGATATCCATCCTAAACTAAATGGTTAAGCATTCACTTTACATAAGGGGTGAAACCAATCAATTACCTTCTACATGTTTTTATTTAGTTTCTTTTCTAGATAATGAAGTACAAAATTTGCTTGAATTCCATCTTAAGGAGGTTATCCTTTAAAATTAAAAGTTAAGGTAACTAGAAGTAATTTAGTTAATTTCATTCTCTGTATTTATTTCAACCTGACTTACAACTTTTCCTTCTAGTTTTAAGAATTATTCATGAATTAGGATTACATGAGAAGATAGGATAGATGCTCTACTTTTTCTTCTTTTAACTTAGAGTTTGACTAGTTTTTAAGCTCTTGGTTCACCTTTAGGAAATTTAGATTCGGTTTCTCATAGTTCAAATTGTACATCATTAGGAATCAAAGAACAGAAACCCCCAAAACAATATAAAATACAAAACAACGAAGTAAGAAGGGTTAACTAGCACATACAATGCACTACACTTCATTAGCTTACGAGTCTCAGTTGATAATTTATGCAAAGAAATTTAGGGCACTTAATTGACTAAACATTTTGGTGCCATTGTCAGGGAAGTGTAACTTGGTAACCTTATCTTTTACATTAAAAAAAAATTATATGCATAGAGAAAGAGACTCTAGGGTAGATTTATAGCTAGAGGCAGGAGTTCAATTCCTACAACACCACCTACTCCACCAAGAGCAAGAAGAGATACACCTCCATCCCAAGCTCATACTCCCAGCCATAGAACTCTTGAAATTCTAGGGGTAGAAATCCAATCAAAAGAATCTCCTACTTCATCTACCAAGTCAGTCCTAGAGGAAAAAAATCTTGGGTCTCCAATAGCAGGAGTAGCATTTTTCACCTCTACAGGGGAGCACATCTTAGTTCAAGAATTATGAATACCTGGTGAGGAAGAAGAAGTAGAACCTCTCTCCCATATCCCATTAATAAAAGAACTAGAAAAGGAGAAAGTAACCTTGCAGGTTGAACCCTATATTGACTCTGAAGAAACTATAATGGCAGAAGAAGGATAGGATAGAGAATTCACATTGTTTGGAGGAGGGGGTAGAGAAAGAGGTAGAGGAGATAATGGAGGAGGCAGAGGGGAAATTGTTGGGTTGTGTTATATTCTTTCCACATAGTTAACAGGGGTTTGAGGGGTACCCGTAACCCCACTTTATGGGATCCGGGGTAGCGCCCCGGAAAATTTTGGTTTTGGACCCTATGTTAGGTTGGGCGGACCCACCTATGGTTTTGTGCATGATTTTCGCACATGTTTTTTGGACACGATGGTTTTCGGTCCATGGTATTGGATCGATGATTTTTTGGTCCATGGTATTGGACGTGATGGTTTTTCGGTCCATGGTATTGGATGCTTCGGCATGTATAAATATGTACTGTAACATTGAAAGGAACATAATGAAAAAACAAGCGGGTAGTCTCGGTTTTGAGATCCAGTGGGAAATCTCTATGTATATGTGTTTTATGTGTTATGCTCTCGCATTTTTATTTTTCCTCTGATTTTGAATTCGTATGCAGGTAATTTCTGTACGGGGTTAAAACCTACATTTGGTATCAGAGTTGTTTTGGCTTCAAGGGGATGCCTTTGTTGCTGAGGGGTTTCGCTCGGGCCTGTGGTAGACCCTGTTCAGTGGGAGATCTGCGAGATTGATTCTGGTGGTGAAAGAAGATGTTGAGCAGCGGAAAGATAGAGATTGAGAAGTTCAATGGTCAGAGTTTTGAGTTGTGGAAACTCAAGATGGAGGATTTGTTGGTGGATAAAGATCAGTGGATCATGGTAGATCCGGGTACTAAACCAATGGGAGTGACTGATGAAGAATGGAAGAATT
>APFE030990431.1:0-12065 GCA_000404065.3 Pinus taeda
AGGCCCTAAACGACGTTTTTTTGGGAAATCTGGGGGCAACATGGGTCCATGGACCGATTTTTCCCTACCCAAAGTGGTAGCTCTCGGATAGATCTTTCTAACGAGCTATCATACACGTCAAACGGAGATCGTATGCCAAAGTTACAACCCCGGGAAATTGATGTACCAATTTACCCAAAACGGGGCCCACAATTTGGCGTTTCATCTTCTAAGGGTTGGTTTTGGAATGTGAAGGGTTTTCCGTTGTTTCTCAATAATAAATAGCCTTCGAGCCTCATTGTAATACAAGTTCGGAACAGTTCAGAGGCATTAAGCCGCACATCTCTTCTCAGAGATAAGCTACCATCGCCCTAGCTGGGTTATTTCCAATTCTGGTTGTAAGCATATTTAAGTATTTTCCATTAATGAAATGAAGTATTATTTCCACTGCATCTCTTTATTCATGGTTATCGCATCTCTGTATTTATGGTTATCTATGTAATCTATTGCGTTCCTGTTTAAATTTGGATCAGTGAATCAGTTCATTGTAATTCAGGGCGAGTCACTTTGGCCACCCTACAGTCTAGCTATTAGTTCCGATTTTGGTGGAACTACCCCACCTCTCATGGATTCAACCCCTGATGGCTGGGAGGAGTTTGTTCTAGGCCTATATCATGGACTTTTTTAGTCATTCTACAGGTTGGACTACATTGGATATTCTATTAGTGTTTCAAATTTTGGCATGGAATAGATTAGATCAGTTGCAACTTTTTTTGTGGGATTCCTGTGGCATGGAATTTTGATATTGTTTCTTCTTCAGCTACATGTGTGTGAATGCTTTTTATCTTCCATGATCCATTTCAATTCTAAATGTGTTTGATTTTCAAGGTGTGATAAGCATAATTCATCTTCTATACTCTGTTTTGGGAAAAACATCATAAATTGTTACATTTCTTTAGTTTAAAAAGAATTCATGATTTCCATACCTTTTTTAGCACCTCACCAGTCTAAACCATTTCATCAATAAACTACAAAGTGTCAAAGTAAATTTCCTACTTGCCCCATCAGATGTCTGCAATTCTAATTTTCTCATGCCTTGACCTAGTTCACTCTCTGACCTAATTCACTCATCCAATGAATACCTCAATCAAATCAAATCAAAACCCTATGCTACTATATCTAGCCTAAAAGCCTAATCCATCCAGTCCTCTTGTCTGTGATCCTTTAGAGAGAGCCCTCTCTGGCTTGGGAGGTCTAGCTACCAAGCCGAAAGATTGGTCTTTGGTTACCTCAGCTGGACTCTTCCTCAACCTTGGAGATTCGAAGGAGTGATAACATATTGGCACCATTGCCAGGGAATGAAAGGTTCATTTTCCCTGGGTGTATAACTAGTTTTCATTGGAATTTGGTCCTATGGACGATCAGTCTAAGTTTCATAAAGGTTTATTCCATAATTGCAGTGTCGAGATTGTAGAATTGGCCTCGAGGAGACAAACAAAACAAAATTCTGCATCCTGAGCTAGCTGATTCAGTTGAAGACATTCATAGCTTGTTCAAAAAGCGAAAATGGTTACAAAGTACAAGTTCAATCAGACTTCATTCTATTGGTAAGCTGTCAATCATTAAATATTTAAATTTCTCTATTGAAGACTCTCCTTTGAAAATATCTTTGTTTCGCTCAAAGTCTCGGGTCAGTTACCTTACATAGACTTTGACCCTGTTAAAATATTGGCTCTGAAAAGATATACCAAGTCAAACTCTTACCCAAATCCTCCTTCTCCTGTTGATAATCCTAAAATATTGTTAAGAAAACCTAAAGTCCCTTTCCCCGACACTGAAAGCACAAAATTAGAAAGGACCACTTCCTTTCTAGATCAAATACTTAGTTTTGAGGATATTCCTTTTGACATTAAATTTGAGCTATCCCTATTTTGTTCGAAGTCTGAGCCTTGTCTTACTAAAGAAGTATTTGATCCCATAAAGTTTGATTCAAACCTTCCCACCTCAAAGTCTTTGTTTAAGCAACCTTCTGCTGCTTTTCAATCTTCAAAACTTGAGCACGAGGTTTACTCTAATTTTGAGAAACTTCAAAGCCTTGTTGATTAATTACAAATCACTATTGAAAAAGCCTATATTCAGTATCAGGTTGAAAGCCTATCTTCCACCATATCCCCTACCACACCCTTGAAAACATCCATATCGCCAACCCCATCTTTAGCCCAACCAACACAACGAATTGCAGTTCCAATTCATCATTCCCCAATAGTCATGGCAAGATTTGCACCCTTATTATTACCTAGTCAGTTGGCACCTTTACCTTAAACCTATGGCCAAAGAGTTCCTCTTTTTGATGGCATCCTAGGAGTCAAAACACAACAGCATATTGATAAGATGGTTGATTTCATTGATTTAGACAAGGTTGATGAAGATGATGCCAAAATGAGACTAATGGATCAAATTGTTTCTGGAGATGTGAAAAAATGGTTTCGTGGTTTGGCAGTTGGATCCATTGATACTCCTCAGAGGTTAAATGAGATGTTCTTAGCCAGGTGGCAGGCAAAGAAGAATGCATTGTAGATCTTGGAAAAATAGAAAACATTGAAAATGAATCCTAATGAGATGCTTCAGAAATTCACTACAAGGTTCAATCAAATCTACAATTCCATTCTGGATAACATGAAACCTCCACCCAATTTGGCACTTCAACATTACCCAGATTCTTTTAATCTGGAGATGGCTTATCAAATAAGGGAAAGAGATACTGCAACTCTAGAAGAAATGCAATGTAATGCAGTAAGCATGGAAGCAAACTTGATGATTAAAATTTCTTAGTTAAAGCATGAGAAACCAGAAAAGAAAGTGACCATCAAAGAAGAACCTTCTTCTTTCACCAATCTTAAATTAGATGCACTCATTAGAACCATGGAGATGATGGATGACCAAATGATAAATTTAAATAGACCTCAGGAGCCACAAGTCGGAAATATGAACTTTAGAAATCAATAGCAACCTTAGTATAGGATAAAACAAAGAGAGCAGAAAGCTACTTAAGTATCGACATCTCAGCAGCCAATTTGAACAAGCTTGCAGAAGGATTATGCTCACGGAGAGTTTGATGATGAAACATACCCAATTATCGAGGAAAATCATTTCTTTAGGGAATATTACCATCCCATTTTCTTGACTAAAGATGAGAAGTATGTCGAGAAGATGAAGGATCCTAAGGATGAAGACTACATACTTGAAAATTACTATGCATTGGAAACTCAATCCAATGATTATCAAGGAGGATATTTGAATACACTCAGCTCTCAGTAGAAGTAATATTCCTTGAGGAATAGAGATGTCCCAATCACTCCCATTAAAAAAAGGACTTCGCAGCAAAAGGATACCAAACAAAAACAAATCCTCAAGGTAACCAAAGCAAAGTAAAGAGCTGGTAGCAACTAACAAAATCAAAGTAAATCATCCATCTACAAGCAATCGAAACAAGGATCATGACAGTCAGAAGAAGGTTCAGACACCAAGAGATCTGCCTGAGAAGAGAGACATCATCCAAAGAGAGGTAGATAAATCTAGTTCTTTCAATCTAGAAACTGAAATTTCAAAGTTGAAAGTGTCAATCCCTCTTACTGAACTAGTCAAAAATAGCCATTACATGTCTGATATAATTAAAATGTTCAAATTTGATCCTATGTATGATATGGTTAATATTGAAGATGACCAACCCAAATTAATTTTTGGTCCAGCCATAGATGGTCATTCAGGAGATAGTGAGGTTCGTCCATTTTACCTTAGTTTAAGAGTCCATCAATGCATTCTTCAAAACTCCATGGTTGAATCTGGAGCCTCTCATAACCTAATGCCCAAAGAAATCATGGAAAGGTTGGGTTTAGATATAACTTGTGAGTACCATGACTTGCACTCTTTTCATTTTGGTAAGGTCTGTCGTCTTGGTCTAATCAAAGATTTGGTAGTATCCCTAGAAAAAATACTGGCAAAAAATGTTTTAATAGATGTGGTGGTAGCTAATATACCACCACGGTTTGGTATGTTATTATTGAGATCCTAGGGCGTGAAACTAAGAGGCACACTGCAGTTAGACTTCTCCTATGCCACCATCCCGATTTTCCGGAAATTGAGGAAATTGTACCGAGAAACCAAAATGAAATTCATGATAACTAGCAAGGAGAAGCCCAATAATCATCCTATAAATGTTGTACATATTTATGTAGGGTCATTTATTTTATATAATGATAGTGGATTGAATGATATAGATAGTCAGCATGTGGAAATTAAATATGTACCAGATATTTCCAATTGTATAAGGACATTTTTAGATCGGGAAAAAGAAAAGCTTCCAAGTTCATCGGAACAACCATCAGATAAGGCATAGAAAGGCTTTGAATAGCCATTAGACAAGGTAATGGAAAATTTAGAAAGCCATGAAGACAAAGTTCAAAAAATTGACCCAAAAAAGAAACAAGTTGTACAACCCTTGGAAGAGGAACATGGCCTTTAGACCACGGACTTTGATGGTTTTCTTGAGAAATATGGAGGAAGTATTGGCATTTGGATTCAAATTCGACATCATCAGCAAGGTGAGATCCCTCAGAATGTTATATTATTCTCATACAAGTTAGCTTTTGATTGCATTAACAATGTGGTAGAGTATAGAGCGCTAATCACAAGTTTAAATATCTTGAAAAGATTAGGTACACAAGAAATTTCTATATATGGTGATTCAGAACTTGTGATAAAGCAGGTTAAAGGTGAATATCAAGCTCACCATCCATCAATGAAACAATATAGAAATGTTGTTTTATATATTTTGAGGAAGTTTCCTGAATATACACTTTTAGTTATACCAAGAAGTTAGAATCTTATGGCGGATTTAGTAGCTATAGTTGCAAGCAATTTCAAAATCCCCATATTTTCAAACAGGAAATTTGAAATTCATGTAAAGCATTGGCCGTCTGTTCTTGACAACTTGTGATATTGGCAAGTATTCTAGGATGAAAAATAGGCGAATAACTTTCTTATGAGCGAAGGAGAGTTTTAGAATTGTTCTATGGATGAATTTTATGACAAATATGATCAAATCATCGAGGTGGCTCAAGTTGATATACTACAGCTGAAGGATAACAATATTCAAAAATGTTTTATACCTTTGGAAGACTTGTTTGATCAGGATGATGTAGCAATGAAACCTACATTGGTTCCTACAGAGAAAGGCGTCGAAGGCGCAAACATCGGAACAACAGACAAACCAAAAATGAACAAGATGTCCAAATCATTATCTCCCAAGGTAAAAGAGAAGTATATTCATTTATTGTATGAATTTTTTTATGTTTTCACGTGAGATATGCAGATTTGAAGGAGTATGATAAGAAAATAATTCAGCATACCATCCCAATCAAGCCCGATCAAAAGCCCTTCAGACAAAAGCTAAGAGGTATTAACCCAAGGCTGCTACCATCCAAAGAGAAAGAAGTTAATATACTTTTCAAGGTGGGCATCATTGTTCCTATAAAATTTTCTAATTGGATATCAAATTTAGTTTCAGTGAGAAAGAAGACCGGGGAAATAAGGCTCTGCATAGACTTCAAAAACTTGAACAAAGTATCTCTGAAATATAATTACCCACTTACAAAAATGGATAATATCCTTTAGAGACTTGGTGGCATTTCCCAACTATCACTTTTGGATGGATACTCCAGTTACAATCAAGTTTTAGTGCATGAAGATGATCAGGACAAGACAACATTCACCACACCTTGGGGCACATTCAAATATGCAAAAATGCCATTCAGTCTCAAAAATACAAGGGCCACTTTTCAACATGCCATGGACATAGCCTTTTCCAATGAAAAAGAAGTTTTCTTGGTTGTATACTTAGATAGTGTGACAATGTTTTCACATCCAGATGATGAACATTTGCATCATTTAAGAGTCATTTTTTAGAAATGTAGAAATTTCAGGATCTCTCTCAATGTAAAGAAAGGTTTGTTAGCTATGGAGGAAGGCAAACTTCTCAGCCACATCATTTTGAAGGACGACATTCAGATTGACCCTTCACTAGTAGAAGCCATTCAACAAATTGATTTCCCTCACAGTAAGAAATAAATCCAAGCATTCAATGGTAAGATGAATTTATTATGCAGATTTATTGCTAATTTTGCTAAACACTTTAAAGAAATGACCAATATGTTGAAAAAGAAGAGTGATGTGAAGTGGTCCAAAGAAGCTCGCAAATCATTTCATGTACTAAAGCTTGCCTTAGCCACTGCCCCTCTTTTAACCAGTCCTAATTACTATGATGATTTTATTATATTTTATTTTTCTTCTAATCATACCATGGCAGCAATATAATGAAAGAAAGGGATAAAACCAAGCTGCCAATAGCATTTTTCAGTTGCAACATCAGGGATGCAGCCCTTAAGTGCAACATCATTGATAAATGGGCCCTTTCTTTTTTAAAGGTGGTGGAAACTTTTAGAGTTTACTTTTTACATTTGCATACTCTTTCTTATGTGCCTGATGCAATGGTAAAAGATGTTCTTGTGCAGAATGACCCATAAGGTAGAAGAGGTTGATGGATAGCAACATTAGCAAAATATGATGTTGAGATCAAGACTAACATGTTGATCAAGGGTCAAGGCTTAGCCAAACTCATGGCTTAGTCAAATATCGATGCTCTAGATATCAACCTTGTAGCAACATTGTCTGACAATCAAGAAGTAGATCTCATTCAGGTATATGATATCTTTCTATCATCTCCATGATATCAAGATATTATTTATGTTTTGCGACATCTAAATCCCCCTCCAGGCATTGCTAAGGCTAAGAGAATGTCATTGAAGTTGAAGGCTTCAAAATATTATATTATGGACAACACGTTTTATTGGAAAGATACTTGAGGTGTGATGCTAGACTGTTTGACCAAAGATGAGTCTAAAGAAGTAATAAATGACTTTCACAAAGGGGATTATGGGGGCCACTTGTACTAGAAGACTATGGGCAACAAAGTATTGAGAGCAGGTTACTATTGGCCTACACTTTTTGCAAATATCTACAAGGCAGTGATGAGTTGTCATGAGTGTCAAGTTTTCCATGGTAAAAGAAAACTTCTTCCTTTGTCTCTACAACCTATATCAGTTAATACACCTTTTCAGTAGTGGGGCCTATATTTCATAGGCGAGATTAATCCATCATCATCTACACAAAACAAGTGGATATTGACAACTACATACTACTTTACTAAGTGGATCAAAGTGATCCCAACTAGGCAAGCAACAAATTCAGTTATCATTCAATTTTTAGAAACTAATGCCTTGTCCCATTTGGGTTGTCCTAATAAGATCATCACAGACAATGCGGCAACATTCAAGTCCAAAAATATGACTCTGTTTTGTAAAGAATACAACAATAAGTTGGGAGATTCTACAACATATTATACACAAGGAAATGGTTTGGTGGAGTCCTCCAATAAATCCCTAATCAACATCATCAAGAAAATGTTGGAGGCCAACAAAAATAATTGGCACAAAAAGCTAATCAATGCATTATGGGCAGATCAGGTGAGTAGTAAGAAATATCTTGGTCTTCCTCCTTTTCAGAATATGTATGGAGTGGATAGTGTCTTTCCTTCATCATTAATAGTCTCGATCATGAAATTGCTACAAGAAGTAGGAAGTGAAGAGAATGATTTTCAGTGATGGATCAATCAAATGATTCACCTACAATAGACATGGGATGAGGTGTTTCATTTCACCTCTATGCCTCATGAGAGGATAAAGAGAGTCTATGACCATAAAACAAAGGAAGATGATTTCAAAATTTGAGATGTGGTGCTTCGTTGGGATGCCAGAAATGAAGACAAGGGTAAGCATGGTAAATTTGGAAACCTATGGAAAGGCCCTTATTATATTTTAGCTTTTCGAGGAAAAAATGATTTCTTTTTGGATGAGACAAATGGAGAAGCATGCGTAGGAGAACCAGTCAATGGTAGGCTCCTTAAGCACTATATTTTATGAATCTTCCTAGTTTCATTGTACATAAAAATTTAATATTTTGCAAGTATGAAGTAGAGAATCACTAAATTTCGAAGCCCAAACTGAAGGCCATGGAGCTTCACTGATTTTCTACCATTTTCAAAATTCAGTTGTCAATTAAGTAAGTCAATTTTGATTCAATTTGTGTTATTCTAGTTGTTAAAATTTAGTCATGCACTTCAGTTTGAGTTTTTGACCGTATTGGCCCACATGGTTAGGTACTTGGTCTATGGTGTTCTTGAAACCTTCAAGGAGCTGCCATTCACAAATAAGGCCAATGTTAGAGTCACTATTTCCATACTACCATCAGTGATTAAAAATCCTCTTCTCACATCATATTAGGGTCCCATTATGAAATTTTTGTCATTCCACCTAGGTCCTCATTTAAAAAATTTACTCAGTGATGGTAGCCTTATGTCAAAATCCCTTCTTTCTCTCAAAAAATCAATATTTTCTGGCCCACATTCATGTGTCTTACTGAGCATACATTGATCATCAAGGCTCATTTAATCATGTTGTGTCATTCAAGTCCACCTGAAGTTTGCTCACTCAAGGTTTTCATTAGGTCTCTAGGTTTCATTTTTTCAAGGTCCAATAAAACACAATTTCACTACATAAGGCCAAAAAAGTATGACAGTGAACTAATAATATCCCTGTTAGACTTTGTCTTGGCAGTTTGTTGTCAGAGTCAAATTATCAAAGTTCATTTCTCGTTATGTACATTCCTGTTTGATGTCTAGGTCAGCAAGGAGTTAATTTGGTATTTAGGGCTAGGTGCAAGTTATTGTTCTCAAGGTGCTTCATAATACCTGTGGGCCAGAGGAAGATTTCCAATAAGCTTCATTTCAAGATTTTCATCATGTTCGAGGATATTTCTTTTTCAAAAGCTTTGTTTTGAAAAAGAAATTTTCAAATTTTAATGTTTGTAATAAATCTATATTTTAAAGTCTCCTTCCTTGAAGCAACCTTGGTTATCTTTTCCTAAGTTAAGTGCCGGATCCCTGCAAAAGACAACAAAGTTATCAGTCCAGAAACTCAAAAAAGCCAAAGGAAAAGCATTGTATTAAATGACCAAATATCAAAGTGCAGAAACATTAGAAAAGTGGGTCATGAAATACATTTAAAATCAAATGTGATTTTTTGGGATATTTTTGCAACCTATATAAAGCATGGAGGCAAGTCATTTCCACCAAATTTCAAAGCAAAGGTCAAAGGCGCATTACAACAGCGAAATTGTGGTTTTCAAAACTATGTGCTACGCATTGGAGGTGTGTGCTATGCACTGAGGTGGGCGCTACGCATTGGGCCTCATCGGCCAGTGTAAAAATACACAGGCGCTACGCACTGAGGTGTGCGCTACGCGTTGGGTTCGAGTGCTATGCACTCAGTCTCAACACCAAGAATTTTTTGTCTTGCGCCCAGTCTCTTATCAAATTGGCTCCATCGACTTGCAAGTAGGTTTCTAAAGGGTTCTTAGTAGATTTTAGCATGATTGTGGTGTTATCAATGTTGGGAAACAAGCCTTGGTTGAAGAGAGAATTTTTTTTCATTCTCTGTCATTTCAATCTGATCGACGATAGAGCTAAGAAGTTTTGAATTAAAACGCTGAGAGGATGAGCTCCAGCAAAGAAATCATGCCTTGGAAGAATCATTGAAAAGAATCATTGAAAAGAATTATTGAAAAGAATTGTTTCAGAAATTATGGGCAGCATATAGAGAATTCAAGCAAGCTTTACTCATCGCAATGGAAGAAAATAGCAAAGAGGTAAAAGATAAACAGGTTAATCGAATCCGTAACCTATTTCGGTGACAACTTTCAATACCATTGAAAGACATTGATTCAGCGCTTCAAGATTACAAATTTTGGGAAGAGCAGCATGGATTTGTGATTGGGAATGACATAGATCATTTAGATGGACTTCCTTCCAATGTGATATCATCTTATAAAAAGGCTCTACAAATGTACAATGTGCATGCTAGTTATGAAGAGAATGTGGCTAGAGGGCAGCAGGCGGATACTGAACTTTTTCAAAATTACCTATCCTATATCAACTTTGAAGAATTATCAGGAGATCCAGCTCGTGTTCAAGTTATTTATGAGAGAGAAATAACAGAATTTCCAGTTGCAAATGATCTCTGGCTCCGTTATCCTCAATATTTGGATAGCAATTTGAAGGTTCCCAGTATTATAAAATCTGTTTATGCCAGAGCTGTCCGAAACTGCCCCTGGGTTGAAGCACTTGGGCTAAATACATGCTTGCTTTGGAACGCTTTGATGCTTCAGAGGAAGATCTCTCTGCCATGTTTGAGCAGTCTCTGCATTGTGGGCTCCCAAATCGTAATGAGTATTTGGATTTGTTCCTTTTTAGTGCTGATGGCTTGAGGCATCGCATTATGAAGATGGATGAAATTAGTAAATCATCTTACGTTGTTCAACTTCGAGAAACATTTTAGCATGCAGCAGAATATTTGTCTTCACATCTGAATTACATAGATCAATTCTTTCATTTGCATGCATACTGGGCTCGGTTATAATATCAGCTTGGAGGGGATTTGGAAGCTGCTCGAGGAGTTTGGGAAAGCTTAATTAAGATATGTGGTGGGATGTTAGAGGCTTGGCAAGGCTATATAAACATGGAGCTATTGGCTGGTAACATAAATGTGGCTCAGGAAATTATAAAAAACTATTTTTATTAAAATTAGTTTTTATTCAAATAGAATTTTGTTAATAAGTTAGCAAATAAAGGAAAAACAAGTGGCAGTCAAAGGCAAAAAGTTTAAATTTAAATGGAAATACTTGCCACAACAGAGCGCACTGTTTATTTTGGTCTTCAGTTACAAATTTAAAGGGTCTTCAGCTACAACTGCCACCTCTCCATTGGTTATTAAGAAACAAATGTAACGCTACTCCTTTTTAGAGCAGACCTTTCCTATTTTCATCATTTCAGTTGAAACAACGCCCTTGTTTTGGGTCGATCTATTTTCTCCTAGCTGAGTTTTATTTAATGTATTGAAAAATCATTTGGTGGAGAGTTCTAAAAGCTGGTGGAGGAGAAAAAGGGTGTTTCATTGTACAGTTCTGGCTAGAGATTAATGAAATGATGTAGCTCTGTTTCAGGAGATCCCTGTGGTAATAGCTTAGCATTGTGTTTCTTCCTTTGTTTTCATATGTGTCTTGTAATGTTTACAGTTCATTCATAATCATTTCTAAATGAATACTTTTAAGTGAGAAAGGCAGAATTCAATTTATTTGCTCTGTCTTGAGGAAGTATTCATATTTAATGTTTTCTTCTGTTTGACAAGGATTCATTTTCTATTGCCTTGTCAACCTCTCAAACATTTCACCCACTCCACATTATTTCAAATTGGATGCTTAAGCTCTTGCCTATCTTGCCTCATGATATAATCTGCATTTTTCATTTAATCTCCCTACTCTTCCTGTCTTTGTCCCATGCAACGCAGAAAACCCAATCATTCATTAAAACCCCTTTTCATATCTCTTTACTAGCCTAAAATTCGTATTCACTATAGGTCATCTCAGCCCCTTTGAAAACCTTTTGCCGAGATAAACCTGGAGAGAGCCCTCTCTTGTCCTTGTAGGGCTAGCTACGAGGATGAGCTTGGTTTGATGTTGCCTCAAATCTCACCTTTCTTCAGCCTAAGGCAGATTCGAGCACTAACAATCCCTTTTTTAGTTAAAGAGGATTTCCAAGCATGTAACCATGGTTGCCAAAGGTTATAATTTTGATTTCAAGTATCAATTTCATTCCAGTTTGTACTTTTATTCCAAAAACCAGAGATGTATTTCTATTTTTTCTATTTATGTAATTTTATGTTAATATATGTGATAAGTGAATTTTCTCAAGATGTCAACTAATTTCCATAATGCCAAAAGACCAAAAGTCAAAGGTCAAACTATTCCCAATGTATATCAATTGATCAATTTGTAAAGCACAAGCACAAGGAAAATGGTATTAGTGCAATGTTTCAAAAGCACTTTCAAAAATTAGAAAATGGGTTATAAATCAATAA
>APFE030990432.1:0-12250 GCA_000404065.3 Pinus taeda
CTCTTCAACTATTCTAACTTGATGATAACCACTTCATAAGTCTAACTCAGTGAAATATTTTTCATACCTCAATTGATCAAGCAAATCATCAATTCTTGGGAGTGGATAACGATTCTTTACCGTTATCTTATTCAGCGCACAAAAATTCACACACAGGCACCAAGTCCTCTCCTTCTTTGGCACCAAAACAATCGATGAACCACATAGCGAAGTAGATGGGCGTATGATACCTTTGTTCATCAATTATTTAATTTTTTTCTTGATTTCCATGCTCTCCATGATCGACATGTGATACATGCCAATGTTTGGAAGTGGAACATCCTGCTGCAGTTGTATCTCATGCTGAATTCCCTTCTTGGGAGGTAACCCATTTGGTTCCTGAAAAATCTCGCCATGCTTGCTTACCACATCAAACAAATCAGATTTAACTTATCATCACAACCTTCAAAAGAATCATAATCTATATCATTCTTTTTCTTGATCATGAGAAGCACAAAATTTTTACTTGCACTTACTAGTCTCTTCATCTGCCCTGCATTAACCAAAGAAATGTTTAACTTTTTGCGATGGACTCTCACAATATACGCCACTCCATTCCTGAGCAATTGATATTTATTCTCATGGCGATAAAATACAGCTTTCCTGTCATACAAATATGGGCTTCCCAAAAGAATTCCTGAGATGTCAAGTGGAACTACATCTAACTCAACTTCATCAATGAATTTTTCAGTAATGGCAAACTTGAATAAGCATTTTCTTGTAACCTGTTAATTTGCATTATTGACTATCCAACACAAAAGATATGGCTTATGATGAGGTACAGTTTCAAGGTTAAGATTTTTGACCAAGTCTTCTAAAATTAAGTTTGATTGTGACCCACTATCAAATAATGCATCAATGTTTGTATGGTTTGAGATTACCCTTACATGGAACAACTCTATCCTTGATTCTTCATTTGGAGTGTTGTTGTGAATATGTGAGGAACTAGTGATTTCTATAGCTTCTTTTTCCTTTGTGACCATGGCTAAAATATTGGTCTCATCACCGGAATCAGATCCAAGATCATGTTGAGTGGTAGCAGTTGTATTTTGTTTCCCCTTATTGTTTGGTTTCTTAGGCCTTAGTTCGGGATGTAATATTCAACAGCGGGCTTCATCATGCCCCTCTTTGGAACAATGTTTGCATGTAATTTTCTCCCCTTATTTCTTTACACTTGCATTCTTCTATTCTTTCCATTTTCCACCCTTCTTTTTCTCCTTACCCTTGAATGGATTCTTCTTACTACCCTCTTCCTGAATGCTCTTTCCTCTTGCTTCAAGGTCCGTGACTTTCACACATACCTCATCTAAATTGCTTGGATTGAACATAAGGATAATGTGTTTTAAGTAGGAATGTAAAACCCTAATGTATTTCAATAGTGTATCTTGGGAACTCAAGTTTACTCCTAACAACAAAGCCCTTTTCCTAAACTCCTGGGTATAGTCTTGAACCGTTTGGCCCTTGAGTTGGCTAAAATTTTGTCAACTCATAATGGATTTTGCATGTAGGCTAAAGTATAAAATTGTCTTTTAATTGAAGAAACAAATTCAACCCAAGAAATGGATGTCTTAACATGAATTCACATTTCCTCTTGAGTCTTTGCTTCCCACCAAACTATTGCTGCTCCTTCTAGCCTCAATGAAGCCAACTAGATATTTATGTCATCTTCTTGAAGGTTTTGAATTCTGCAATAAACCTCAAATTGTCGAATCCAATTGTCTAACTTCTTTGCATTTACCTCACCATTGTACATGGGAAGTTCAAACTTAATGTCTAATTTGAGTAAGGTAGTTTTTCCTTTTGGGGTTTGGGAACGAGTATGAACAGTTTTTGTGGCATAAATGGAAGATAGGTTTGTTTGTGATGATACGGATGATGAAGATGATGAGGAAGATGATGAAGATGGTAGAGATGGAGGAGGATTTCCTCCATTACCCTTTGAATCCTTATTTTTATCTTTTTTATCTTATGAACTTCCCTCTCCTTGTGGGGACTTAGAACTCTCTCCAACCATTATAGTATTCCTCTCTACATAGAGGACTCTAACCATGTCAGTTAAATCATAGAAATCTTTATTTAATGCTTCCTCTTCTGAAAGACCTTCAATCTCTCTTGTTCCAGACATGATGTCTTTGGATTCAAGCTCAGCTTCTGGTACTACTTGTACCTCCTCAATCTCAACTGGAGGTAAAAATTGAGGTACTTCAAGTGCAGATGGGATTGAAACTTTGGGTGGAGAATGTGGCCTTATGGCTCTCCTTCTTCTGGGCATTACCTCAGGATTTGAAACCGATAGTTTCCCTTCTTCTCTCTGCAACTTTAATGTTGTAAGCATCACAAATTTGCAACCATTGAAACCCTACTTGCACAAAACTCAAGCAATCAAGAAAATAACCTTTGCTCTAATATCGACTTGATCTGTTGTTGAATGTTAGTTTTGTTGTGCTAATTTCAACTTTAGAATTAAAAACAATTGCTCATCATTTGCTTCATGTGCACAAGTTTCCTTATGGCGTTTGTGAATGTAATTGGTAAATTTGTCAAGTTTTATATCAAATTCATGAGAAAAATAGCATGTAAATAAAGTGTTGAACAACAACAAATAAATATACACCAAACCATCAAAATGAACAGTTAACACAATGTTTTGATGAAGGAGTTCACCCCTCCTTAGCTACGTCTCCTTGGTCTAGCTTCCATGGCTTGGGCCTCTGTATTAGCTCAAAATGGAAAAAAGTGTTGTTTACAATGCTCTACTTCTCCTGAAACCCACTTCAATGTGCTCAAAACATCAAAATCATATAGGAATGACTTTTTTGGAGCCTAAATTGGTCAAAATTTTCAAAAGTTATGGCCTCTTCAGTTTCCCTAGGAAAACTCCACCAAAACTAGAGGAACTCTAGTTAATCCCACCAAATTTGGAGAAATGCCAAATTTATCAGACCCGCCAAGTTAAGTTGTGCTTTATTTAAAGATAAACATGGTTTAATTAATCTTAATCTTCAGTTAGCGCTTTAATCGCGCATTTAGCATTTATTGTTGGCCTACGGTTTTGTGGTGGTGGTCACGTGTGGAGGGGGTTGGCCCTCTCCTCCCCCAACTTGCCATGTATATCATATCGAATACAAACTGTAACCTTTGATTATTAAGAACCAATGGCGCAACATAATGGTAATACTTTGGATGTGTGTGGGCGAGGTCGGGGGTTCGACTCTACCAACCTGCCCATAAAATTTTGCAAAGTGCGCCGATGTTGATAGGTCATTGGGGAGGGACACATGGTGGCCTCTGAGCTTGCCACATGGCCTCTTCTCATTGGTCCTCCCATGTCTAATAAAAAAAATCCAACTCATCAAACTGTAGACCAATCGAAATGCGCCACTTGGTGTGACCTCACTAGCCATTGACCAAACCTTTGAACTGCATAGTCACCTGCCGTGTCAGCAGTACAGATTGTTGACTGTGTAGTGACTGTATTTTTTTTCAAAATTCCTCTATTTGGAAAAACAAATAGAACACAATATCTTTCTCATACAAGCTCCGTTTTGTGTGAAATTAGTTGCGTTGGGATTGTATTGCTGAGACGGACGTGGTCGTTTAGTGTTTGAGTGATTTTGAGCACTTTGATTTCTGAGCTAAATTCTGATCACCTGATTAGGTGTCTTGCACCATGTGCATGTTGTTTTTATAAGATTTCATAGTATTTTTTATACATTCTCAATTATCTTAAATATAAATGAAATGGGAGATAGTAAGTGCAATGAATCAATTTTAAAATGAGCATGGCAAGAAATAGTACATTGTATTGAAAAGTTTGATATTGTATTTTCTCTTTATATTATATGTATATATTGTAATTGTGTATACATGTTTGTGGTATATATGTCTTGTTTAGATATATTTTTTTTGAGAAAGGCATTATGGGAGAGCAAAGAAAGTTCACCACAATGGGATGTGCAATCCTAGTAAGTTATTGATTCTTCAACTTGACATTTCAAAAGAAGTGAAGCAATTAGAAATGTTGGTTGGAAAGTTGTCACAGTGAACATGGAACTATAAAATGAGAGGTGGAGTGGGCCACCAAAAAATGAAGATCTATCACTTGAATTTGTTTCATTCCATGTTATTACATAATTATTTGACAGTATTATTCTACTACTCATTGTGTGTGTTGATATGACACTTTCTTTTTGACACTCAAATCTTTATTAAAGTTGCTAAATAATTATAAAAGGTTGTATTATTGTTTATCAATAGCTCATTTTTTTGATATGTGTGTGTGTGTGTGTGTATAATATGATGTTTCCTAATCAACACCTAAGCATAAATTTGTTGTCACTTAAGGTAAGAAATTTGTATATCACCATATATGGAAACTCTTTGCATCCATGATGAGCTACAAGGATTAAATATGTGTATATTTTATCTGTAATAATAACTAAAGAAACAACTATAATAACAAGATAAAAAATTATTTGTATTAACACTTTAGTTGCTTTAGTACATGCACCATAATTCATACACTACAGTTGAGTTCCAAACTTGTGTTTAAGAATAGATCTCTACTTAACCACGATGACAAATCATAATGCCAACAATCAAAACTTATTAGTTCCCACAATGCGTTGGGTTAACCTACACATATGCCGCATCATCTAATTTATTCTCACTAAGTTAATAGTGGTCGTAATCCAAAATCATTATTCAAAAGCGACTTGATTGCTAAGTGTCTTCCTCCTATGCGCATATGCCAATATCTCCTATTATACGGTTTCGTTGATATCCCCCAACCTCATGCTAGTTCATGGGATCAAAGTTGCAAGTACCACAACGAGTAGAAATACGATAATGAGCATATACAAATACATTAAGCAAAAAATCCTAGGGAATTCGAAGTGTATTGTTTTGCAATAAATATTACTCTTCATGTTTCACTTCATAAGTAGATATGTCCCTTGAAAGTTGATTGAGTTTCTATTGAAAGAGGACCCAAAGTTGATCCTCGTTCATGGAATGAGGTAGTAATCAACATTAAGCACAATGGTTAAAGTCAATTGTTAGGGATCAACCTGGACAAGGTACCCTAAGTAACTTGTGAAACAAATTCTTAAGCTACAACGAAATGACTTAACACAATATATAGATTGAGTTTCATTACTAGCCTTTACAATTCTAAAAGTGATTTTACATCGAATAGAGATTCTATATTTTTACGAATTGGTTTGAACATAATTTGTTGTTTGGTTACATGGGTGGAATTTTATAACATGAAAAAACAATGTTTCATTCAAAATATTCCTTTTTACCATAACTATTTCATCCCCCAAAACTAGGGCTTCTTTTCTCTTTGTTATAGATAAAAATCTTAGACATATGTTAAAATAAATCTAGACAAATAATGTGCACAATTTCTAGGGTTTGCTTGCAAAATATAATTTATTTGCAAAATGAAGCAACAAAAGTATTGGTTTATGAAAAAAAATGTCTTTCGATAATAAATTTACATTAATAAAAAATAAAATTGAATGAATAAGACATACTACAAAATAAAAATCTCAACAAGGACTACTAAAAAAGGAAAAGATGAAGAGAGACAAACATGGATAATGTCTAGAAAAAGATGGAAGGTACACTTATGTGGGTGGCCTAAAGAATATGATAGATATGATATGACCTAATGACCTCAAATATATTTGAGAACCCTATCCTTATCACTCTCCCTCTCTCTCCCTCTCTCTAGCTCTCCTACATTCTCCCTCTCTCTCTCCCTACCTACCTTTCTCTCCTTTTCCATCCCTCCCTCTCCATCTCTTAGTCCACTTTTCTCTCTCTCCTATTATTTCCTACTCCCTCTCTCTTTCTATCTTTTTCTCCCTCCTTCCCTCTATACATATCCCTCTCCCTCCCACTCCCTCTTTATATCTCTCTACCCTAAGCTGTTTTAGTACATGCACCATAATTCACATACTAATGGTGAGCTCCACAATCGTGTTTAAGCATATATTTCTAATTGACCATGATCACAAATCATCATGCCAACAATCAAGACTTATTAGTGCCCACAATTCATTGGATTAACCCACACATATGCCACACCATCTAATTTATTCTCACTAAGTTAATAATGGCCATAAGCCAAGACTGTTATTCAAAATAGACTCGATCTCTTGGTGTCTTCCTATTACGCTAGTCACTTTATGGGCCAATATCACCTATATATGGTTAGGCCGATATCCCCTAACTACATGATAGTTCTTGGGCTAAAATTTGTAAGTACCTCGACAAATAAAAAGATGATATTGAGCATAGACAAATGCATTAAGTAATAAATCCTAATGCATTCAGAGTATATTATTTTGGATTAAAGATTCCTCTACATGTTCGCTATAGAAGTAGATATGTCCCCCCAAAGTTGATTAAGTGTCTATTGAAAGAGGACCAAGGTTTATACTGATTCATGGAACAAGGTAGCAATCAACATTAAGCACAATGCTTAAGGTCAATTTTTAGGAATCACCTTAGACAAGATAAGCTAAGTAACTTTGTCAACCTTCATATGACTGAGATGCATTATCAACCTCCTTTCACTTCCCTCTCGACAATTTCAAGCACTCTTTAACTCTCTTTTCAAAGTACTTTTCATCTTTCCCTTGTAGTACTTGTTTGTTATCAGTGTCTCATCCTTTTTTAATCTTAGCTAGAATTTACCACCCAATTAGGGTTTTATTCTCAAACAACCTGACTCGCTTACCATGCCTTATGATGCGTAATAATGGTGAACTAATAGAGATATCACCCTCTCAAGTGCCCCATTTAAAGGGGCTTGGACTTGGTCGAAAAAAAACTGAGATTCGACCACCCTACAAATGGCCCCCAGTCAATCTTCAAATGGACCTACAATAAATATTATATCACATCACCCTTCACATGAACTAAAAATTCCACCCATCCACAATGGTTCCAACATCTTCAAAACCACACAAAGACAAAGCCCCTACGAGGGAGCTGCATTGATTCCTCAAACAATTTTTTGTTCAAAGTTCCTCCCACTAAGGTGTTCTTAATCCAAGATACTACTCATGTATTACTAGGTGAGACTACCAACAAAACTAATAATCGATTGCCCTAGAATTGAACCACGACCAATTTTGAGGTGGACCCAACTGCTAGCTCATTTCATAAAGTCACACTCTTTGCATGCAAAAACAAGACCGAACCAACAAGAAACTCAGGTGAGAAATCCTTGAAACTACATAGAGAGGAATCCCCTACGAGGAAGCCACTACAATCCCCTAAAAGGGGTTTCCCATTCAAAGTGACTCCCACCAAAGTGATGACCCAACATACCGCTCATGTGTTTCCAAGTGAGGCAACAACAAAACTAACAATCGACCACCTTATATCTAACCCATGACCAAGTTTGAGGTGGACCAAACTTCCAACTCCTTTCATCACATTTCACCCTTCACATGCAAGAACAATTCCCATCACCTCAAAAAGGCCTCGATCTAACTCTTCACAACATTTATGGGTATATGAACAACCAACAAAATCGATCCAACAACAAACTCAAACGAAAATCTTCAAAACCACACAGAGCCAAAAACACATCCAAGGGAGCCACATGGATCTCCTAAATGGGATTTCATTTAAAGAAGTGCCTTCCACCAAGGGATGCTTGACCCAACATATTGCTCATGCATTACTAGGTGAGACAATGATGAACTGAGAGTTGACCACACTACAAACGGCCCTCGAGCAATCTTCAAGTGGACCCGACAAACGGGTTGAATATCACATCACCTTTCACATAAAAAGAGAGCCACAACATTCAAAGACATGCTTGACCCAACATACTTCTCATGTGTTACCAGGCGAGAAAATAATGAACTAAGAGCCGACCACACTACAAATGGCCCGCGACTAATCCTCGAGTGGACTAAAAACTAGATCGCATATCGCATAACCTTTCACACGAAAAGAGAACTGCAACATTCAAAGGCAAGCTTCACCCAACATTCTGCTCATGCCTACATGGAGTTTCACATAGTTATTTGGGGTATATTGTCCAAAGTGATTCCTGACAATTGAACTTAGCCATTTTATATATGGTTGATTACTACCTTGTTTCATGAATTAAAGTCATCTTTCGATCCTCTTTCAGTAAACACTTGATCAACGTTTGAGAGACATATCTACTTCTACAGTAAAACATACAGAAAAATATTTAATCCAAAACAATATACTTCAAATATATCAAGGTTTATTCCTTAATGCATTTGTCTATACTCGATATCATCTTACTATAAATAATTACAATATATACTTGTATTGCCTAATATACTATACTATTTTTTATGTCACTCATATTGAAATTAACTAGATAAACTTTTATCCCTCACTTCATTTATATTTAAAATAAATAAAAACATATAAAAAATATTATTAAACTTTTCGAGAACAACATGTACATGATGCAAAGCACTTCTCAGTATTCTTAAAACATTTCAAGTTTTTAAATATATCCTTTAACCATTAAATCTTTAGATTATATAATCAATAAAAAAACACACACACACACACACACATATATATATAATGAATCCATACAGGTGAAGAAATTTTTAAATAAAAGAAGAATGATAAGTTATAAAATTTTATAAACCCAACTTTTCAAACTATCAAGTGAGTTCCTCAAAAAATGCATATACATATAATTAATGAAAAAAATACCCTCACAATCATACCATTTTGAATTTCAGAAAACGTTAAAGAGAATTGAATTTTTACCATCGTCATCCAACACGTGAAAGGTAGAGATATTCATTTACATTAACATCACTTTAAAGGGCAGATTTTCAATTATATTAAACTAGCAATTGCACCATATGTTGCAAAGGAAACGCCGTAAGGCATAAATTGGAGATGAATCGTGACATATAAAAATCCATTATGCATGTGCATACTTTGTCATTACTTCACCCTCTTGGATCTGATGACCCAAATCATTGCATATTTTGGGAGCTCTGGAGGTGATATCAACCTCTTTCCCATTTGCAAACTACGACACCACTGGATATGCCTCCCTACATTAGTGGTTGGCTGATTGATAAGCCATAACATTCAAATGTTGAAGACAAAAACTTGCAAACATAAGCAAGAGAATATTTATTTCCAAAACATTCTTATGTTTCTAAGCAAATTCCTTTTATAAGATTTTACATAAGATGAGATTTGATTAGTTGATTAGTTGTTTTGGCAAAGTCAACACTATCTAAGAAATAATATAAATTGAAAATGCATAGTGCTCAAAAATGACCATGCCTTCATTATCCTACAACTAACTATTAAGACTAACTATAAATGATTTTGAGATGTGGCACATTAGTTCTTCATGCATAGTGCTCAAGATTAACCACGCCTTCATTATCCTACAACTAACTATTAAGACTAGCTATAAACGATTTCGATATGTGGCACATTAGTTCTTCACCTTTTTAGAAAAGTAGATGGGCCTGAGTTTATGATGTCACTTCTCCTTAAAACACAATTTATCTAGATAAAATTAGACTCAGTCACCTACAATTTTTTAGAAAAGTAGATGGGTTTGAGTTTATGATGCACTTCTCCTTAAAGCACAATTTATCTAGATAAAATTAGACTCAGTCACCTATGTAAAATTGTACACATAGTTGATGTCTATGGCGAGGGAGTGTGAAGAGCATCAGTTGATGTCTATGGTGAGGGAGTGTGAAGAGCATCAAATACTTGGGAATGGATGCGATCCAATTTATAAACAAAGGAGGATGCCCTATGTTGCTTCTTGCATTGGTGATGGTCTTGCGTTGGGGAATGGATGCGATCCAATTTCTAAACAAAGGAGGATGACATGTGTTGCTTCTTACATTGGTGATGGTATTGGGTTGGTGATGGGAGGTGATGGGAGATGACATGTTGGTGATGGTGGATTATTATAAATACAATCTTATTCTTTTAATACAAAGTCTTTTAAAAGAAAATATATAATGAAGATAACTATAGTTAAAACAAAATTTATTTTTCAATTTTGTAATTCCATGCACATACCAACCATCACTTTTGTCTCATAAGCACTATTAAAAAAAACTAAGAATTTTAAAAATATAATAAATAACAACTCATTATTTGCCCAAAAAAAATTCTACTATTATACTAAATATTAGAAAATTTACTTAAAAATATAAATATCAAAAAAATTATTTTAAAATATTTAATTAGGATTACTATATTTCTACTCACAATTTTAACCTTTCTCAACTTAAATGCAAGTACTTTTCCTTTAACTAACACTCATTCTCTTGAACATGTAACTTCACTTTTATTGAATATAATAGTTATTTAAACATATATAACAATTAAAGTATAAAAAGTTATCTAAAACTATTTTTATTTCTACTTACTAACATTTACAAAATAAAAGAAAAAAATATCTTCAAATAATTTTTTTTAGAGTTGCCACCTATTAAGACCTAAAACAATTTTAAAAAATAAAATATATATTTCCTAATCATTTTTATTTCCATTTCTATACTCAAAACCAACACATTCTCTGTTTACTCTTTTGTTCACGTCTTTGATGGGTTGTTCACCTCTTTTATTCCCAAATTTCAATTTCTCCACTTATAAACCCAAATGTATAGCGAAACAAAAGCACGTCTTTGATGGGTTGTTCACCTCTTTTATTGCCAAATTTCAATTTCTCTACTTATAAACCCAAAAGTATAGCGAAACAAAAGCAAGAGTGTGAACAACCAATTTCTAAACAAAGGAGGATGCCTTGTGTTGCTTCTTCCATTGGTGAATGCGATCCAATTTCTAAACAAAGGAGGATGTCATGTGTTGCTTCTTGCATTAGTAATTGTATTTCCTTGGTAATGGGAGGTGGGAGGTGATGGGAGATAACACATTGGTGATGGTGGATTATTATAAATACAATCTTATTTTTTTAATACAAGGTCTTTTAAAATAAAATATATAATGAAAATAACTATTTTTAAAACAAAATTTATTTTTCAATTTTGAACTTCCATGAACATATCAACCAACACTGATAAATATATTCTATCTTTCATCATCTTAATGAAGAATCTAAAAAGTTCTCTAATAATATATAGAAATAAATTCTCAAGTGAAGTAGGTTATTTAAAACATTTGAATTTTACAATGAACAATCAACCACTACACAACTAATAAAATATTAGTAAAAATATATTCAATCTAATAAAATATTAGTAAAAGTATATTCGATCTTTCATATCCTCTCACTAAACCTAAAAAGTTCTCTACTAGTATATATTAATAAAGTCTCAAAATAACCTATAAAGTTCTCTAATAATATATAGAAATAAAGTCTCAAATAAAGTAGGTTATTTAAGACATTTCTCCACTATTGGCGAATTAAGCGAGGCGGGGAATTGTACCAAACCTAACCATTTCACATTCACCATTGTTCTCTCCACATGTGCTAATTTGGTAGATCAATAACATGGCAAGGAGTCCACCATGACATAATTTCTAGAGGATTGAAGTGTAATGCCATTGTACGGAGTGGCACATTAGTTCTTCATGCATAGTGCTCAAGATTAACCATGCCTTCATTATCCTACAACTAACTATTAAGACTAGCTATAAATGATTTCGATATGTGGCACATTAGTTCTTCACCTTTTTAGAAAAGTAGATGGGCTTGAGTTTATGATGTCACTTCTCCTTAAAACACATTTATCTAGATAAAATTAGACTCAGTCACCTACACTTTTTTAGAAAAGTAGATGGGCTTGAGTTTATGATGTCACTTCTCCTTAAAGCACAATTTATCAAGATAAAATTAGACTTAGTCACCTATGTAAAATTGTACACATAGTTAATGTCTATGGCGAGGGAGTGTGAAGAGCATGAGTTGATGTCTATGGTGAGGGAGTGTGAAGAGCATCAAATACTTGGGAATGGATGCGATCCAATTTATAAAGAAAGGAGGATGCCCTATGTTGCTTCTTGCATTGGTGATGGTCTTGCGTTGGGGAATGGATGTGATCAAATTTCTAAACAAAGGAGGACATTGGTGATGGTATTGGGTTGGTGATTGGAGGTGATGGAAGATGACATGTTGGTGATGGTGGATTATTATAAATACAATCTTATTCTTTTAATACAAAGTCTTTTAAAAGAAAAT
>APFE030990433.1:0-20408 GCA_000404065.3 Pinus taeda
AAAACCACCTCAGATGAAGGTGGGGATGTGTACTTAGCTTCTTCAAGTACACATGTAGATCATGAGGCATGGTTGATTGACTCAGGTGCATCCTTTCACTTCACTCCCCATAGAATGTGGTTCTGCGAGTATGAGAAATACGATGGTGGTGATGTCTTCTTAGGAGATGATAGGAAGGCTAGCATCATTGGTCGTGGATACATAAAGTTGAAGTTGCAAGGTGGAAGGGTTAGAACCCTTCCGGGTGTTCTGCATATTCCTGCGTTGGCCAGAAATCTGATTTCTGTAGGAAAGTTGGATGATGCAGGTGTAAATACAGTATCCGAGAAGGATACCTGCAAGATGGTTCGAGAAGCACTGGTATTGATGCAGGGAGTTCGGATTGGAACTCTGTACAAGCTGCAAGGTAGCACTGTTCTTGACGGGTGCCATAGTTCTATGGTTCCTGAAAATGGAGGAGAAAATATAGTGGTCTCTAGAGAGAAGACAATGTTGTGGCATCAAAGGCTTAGACATATTGGAGAGAAGGGCCTTCGAATACTTCATGGTAAAGGTATGGTAGAAGGTATGAGTAATAGATCTCTGGATTTTGATTTCTGTGAAAATTGTGTATATGGGAAGTAGAATCAGGTGAGTTTCCTGTCTGGTGGTAAGAGAGTGAAACAGATATTAGAGCTTGTGCACAGTGATGTGTTTGGACCTGTGAAGGTTCCATCACTGGGTAAGTTTGTGTACTATGTATCCTTTATAGATGACTTCTCAAGGAATACATGGATATATTTCCTTAAGAAGAAATCTGAAGTCTTTGACAGGTTTAAAGAATTTAAGGCTCTGGTGGAAAAACAGACAGAGAAGAAGATAAAGTGTTGAGGACAGATAACAGTGGAGAGTTTTACGGTAAGGAATTTGAAAAATTCTGTAAGAGGTGTGGTATAGCACAGCAAAAGACTACTCCATACACACCTGAGAGAAATGGAGTTGCAGAAAGAATGAACAAGATGTTGATGGAAAGGGCAAGAAGCATACTCAATGGTGCCGAGTTAGGACATGAATTCTGGGCAGAGGCGGTGGAGATAGCATGTTACCTGGTCAACAGATCACCTTCATCGATGTTGGAGGATAAGACTCCACAAGAGGTATGGACTGGTAAGAAACCCTCTCTTTCACATTTCAGGTTATTTGGATGTGATGCATATGTACATGTTCCAAAGGAGAAACAAACCAAGTTGGATAGTAAATCTGAAAAGTACATATTTATTGGGTATAAGGATGGTTTAAAGGGTTATAAGCTTTGGAACCCCGTAACAAGGAAGGTTGTGTAGAGCCAAGATGTGGTGTTCAGAGAGGTAAAAGATGTTATTAAATATGAAGTCCAACCAAAGGAACCTGAGAAGATATAGTTTGAGCTAGAGGAAGAATCAGAATATACAGCAAAAGAGGAATCAGAAGATGAAGAGCCACAAACTCTGGGTGTGAGAAGATCAATTCGAGAAAGAAGACAGCCAGAAAGGTATAGTCCATTTGCTTTCTGTTCAAATTTTGCTTTATCTATTACTAATGATTATCCCAGAACTATGAAGGAAGTAGTAGATTCAGAGGATGGAAAACTCTGGAAAGATGCCATGGTTGATGAAATGGCATATTTGCACAAAAATGAGGCTTGGGATCTGGTGGAGTTGCTGGCTGGAAGGAAACCCATTGGCAGCAAATGGGTGTTCAAGAAGAAGACAAATGCACAAGGAAAGGTGGAGAAATACAAAGCTCGATTGGTAGCAAAAGGTTATTCTCAAGTGCCCGGAATTGATTTTGGTAATATTTTTCTCATGTTGCCAAGGTAACTTCTATTAGATTACTTTTATCTATTGTTGCTTCTTTTGATTTTGAGGTAGAATATATGGATGTGAAGACAACGTTTCTTCATGGGGATCTAGAAGATGAGATCTACATGAAGCAACCTAAAGGCTTTGCGGTGAAGGGTAAGAAAGAACTGGTATGCAAGTTAAAGAAGTCTCTGTATTAGTTAAAACAGTCACCAAGGATGTGGTATCAGAAATTTGTTACATTTATACGGGGACTTGGCTTCACAAGAAGCAAAGCAGATCACTGTATGTATTTTAAATTAATTGGTGATCGTGTTATTTATCTGGTCTTATATGTGGATGATATGTCGTTGGTTGGAAATGACAAAGAAATTATCCAGGATTTGAAGACCCACTTGTCCTCCAAATTCGACATGAAGGATCTTGGTGATGCAAACTATATTTTGGGCATGGAAATTAAAAGAGATCGGACAAAGAGGAAGCTGTAGTTAAACTAGAGGAAGTATGTCGAGACAATACTGCGGAGGTTTAATATGCATGATAGTAAACCAGTGAAGGTTCCTATTCCTGTAGGTGTAAAGTTATATGTTGAAAAGTGTCCTAAGACACAAGAAGAGGAAGAGGATATGTCTCGTGTTCCAAATGCAAGTGCAGTCGGTAGCCTGATGTATGTGATGCTCTGTACTAGACCAGACATTGCACATGCAGTGGGAGTATTGAGCAGGTTTAGGTCAAAACCAGGGAAGGAGCACTGGACAATAGTGAAACGGGTTTTCGGGTATTTGTGTGGCACTAGTGATTATGGTTTGTGCTACCAAGGAAGACCAGGATTGGACAAAGTATTAGATATTCGTGGCTTTGTTGATGCAGACTGGGATATAGATCTGGATCAGAGAATATCTACAAGTGGGTATGTGTTTAACCTATTTGGGGGTGCAGTCAGTTGGATGAGTAAGAAACAATCTGTAGTGGCACTATCAACCACAGAGGCTAAATACATGGCAGCCACTCATGCAAGCAAGGAAGCAGTTTGGTTGCAGAGATTGTGTTCAAGTATGGGGTTAGTACAAGGAGCTATAAGGATAGACTGTGACAGTCAAAGTGCAATTTTCTCTACAAAGAACCATGCATATCATTCAAAGACAAAGCACATTGATGTTCAGTATCACTTTGTGAGGTATATGATAGAAGACAAAAAGGTGTTACTAGTAAAGGTGGACACTTTGAAGAATACTGCAGATGCATTGAAAAAATCTGTGAGCTCTGAGAAGTTCTCTTGGTGTAGAGAAACAATGGGCGTTGCAGGGCTGGATAAATGACTAAGCTCTCTTGTGGCCCCCTGTGGAAATAAAACAACAAGTGGGAGAATGTTGGGCTGTGTTATATTCTTTCCACGACTACCCCATGTAGTTAACCAGGGGGTTAGAAGGGGGGCGGATCCCCCCCTTCGTTTCGCTGATTGCGTAGCGGGGGGAATCACAGGGGGTTTGAGGGGTGCAGTTAAGCCTAGTCTATGGGGTCTGGGGCATCGCCTCGGAAAATTTTGGTTTTGGACCCTATATTACGTTGGGCAGACCTACCTATGGTTTTGTGCATGTTTTTCGCACATGGATTTGGATGCGATGGTTTTCAATCCATGGTATTGGATGCTTTAGCATGTATAAATATGTATTGTAACATTAAAAGGAACATAATGAAAAATTAAGCTGGTAGTCTCGGTTTTGGGATCCAAGGGAAAATCTCTGTGTATATGTGTTTTATGTGTTATGCTCTCACATTGTTTATTTTCTGTGTTTTAGAATTTGTATGCAAGTAATTTCTTTATAGGGTTAAAACCTACAAGAACTTGTTGTTGATTCTCGATGTGATCTTCCACTGCTTGAACCTTAGAATTTTCTCTTAAAGATGATGTGATGGAAGTTGGATGACATCCATAAAGTGCCATAAATGGGGTCATTTTTTCTGCAGTATGGAAGGAAGTGTTATACCACCATTCATCCAAAGGTAACCACTTGTCCCATTGTGTTTGTTTATCAGATACAAAGCAATGAAGATATCATTCCAAACATTTGTTCGCTATCTCATTTTTCCCATCATATTAAGAATGATAAGATGAGCTATGAGCTAATTGAGTACCTACACAAGAAAATAATTCTATCCAAAAATTTCCAGTGAAAATGGGATCTCTATCACTTATAATAATATTTGGGTTTCCATGTAGGTTTTGAAATGTTTCCATAGATGCAGTAGCAACTGAAATGACTTTAAATGAATGCGATAATGCACAAAAGTGTGCATACTTGGTAATTCTATCGACTACCACCATGCTGACACTCTTTCTATCGTAAATGTGTAAACCTATGATAAAATCCATTGAAACCTCATCCCAACATTGACTTGGAATGGATAAAGGTTGTAACATAGATGGGGTATTAATTGTCTCAAAAAAAATTTTGGCAAACCAAACATTCCGCCATAAACTTTTGAAAATCATATTTAAGTCCATCCCAAAAAAATTCCTTCTTAACCCTGTGGTAAGTTTTTAAAAATCCTAAGTTCCCTCCTAAAGAAAGGTGTGCAATTCCATAAGAATCTTTTGTTTGAGTTGGGAATTCTTACAAAGGTATAAGTGATCTTTGTACCATAATGAGTCATTCTTCCAGCTAAATGAATCAGAGGTACTGGGATCTTGTTGTAACTTTTGAATGAGTGCCCACACTTCTTCGTCATTCTTCGATTCATCCCTTGCTTCAGTGGTGGGCCCAAATATTGCAGCAATAATGTTGCAACTTTTGAGACTCCCTTCTTTACTTTTATCAACCCGATAGTTCGTAACAAACTTGGAAGCGATGATGCTGTATGCACAAGTACTAGCTCTTGCCACGGCTATCACTTGATCAGCTGGCACAAGTTTGCTAGAAGCTTAAGCCAACTTATATGAGTTCTTAGAAGAAGCTTTTAACTGTGATGGACGAAATCTAACTCAAAGGAGGCTAGTCTACTTGCAGAAAAAATTTGAAAGCTGAAAAGAAATGCAAACCCTAGTTTTACCGACTAACCCTACTGGTGCAAGAAAAAGGATGAAAGCTACAGAAATTGATGCCATTGACTCTTGGGAAGGTAAATTGTATGTGTCTAAGCTACTTCTGAAGTGAAATCTGAAAAGGAACATCTTTTTGTATTTTTTAGTAATCTTGTAGAATTATTATGCATGTGCTTTAACTATTTTTTACTGTGCAGAGGTTGATTGGTGAAAGGAAATGCTTGCAGGAGGTTGGGAAGGTGAGAAGAGGGCCTAAGGTGTCCCTAACACCCTTCCAGAGAGTTTCACAGTGATCGGATTTCAAGAAACCGCTTTCATGAGCTTTTACAGGAAGTCTACAGGGGTTCTACAGGATGTTCTGTAGCTTCTACAGGATGTTTCTACAAGATGTTCTGAAAGGGAATTTTGAAGGGATGATAGTGGAAAAACGGTGGGAAAGTGGAAATGGAGGTTGGATAAGGATGTTAATGGGTCTAGGACTTGGTGAATGAGGCTAAGGAGCGATTAAGGTGATTGGATTTGTTCAAGGATGGAGGGAGCAATGATGCACAAGAATGTAGAAATTAGGGCAAAGTGGAAAAATGTGGAAAATGAAGAGCAAGAATCTGAGTTAGGGGATGGAACAGGTTGTATGATGGAGGAAGGGTAGGCAGGGATGGATTACAGGTGATTTGCACACAATCTCTCAAAACTAATCAAAGAAAGACTAAAAAAAATCAGAGATCTATCTACTATGACCTAATCTGACCTAGAAACCAGAATCATGATGAACAGCAAGTTGTGAACAGTAAATCATGCAAGACAATTATGGAAACCTAAGAAAGAGCAGATCTAAATATGCAAGCATAACTGGTATCAACTTTTCCATCTAAAAATCCAACACTTGCAATTGCATTGAAAAGCAAAACAATGTTTTTGTGGCAGCAAGTATGCCTTGGTCTCAGCTCATGGCCCCAAGGAGGGAAAGCTGAGATCAAGGGTTGCTTGATGGCCTTTTCTGAAGATATTTTCTGTACTCAAACTGTCAAATCAACCGGAAGCATGAAAAGCTATTTTAATCATCAAAAGCAACCTAAGTAACAAAACAAGATTTTAACCTAAATAACAGATTTTATTCTAAGAATGCAGCAAAGACACATAAAAGTACACAAAGGAGGTACTGGGCACTTGGGTTGGGCCCAACCCCAAGAGCTACAGCCTCCTAAGAAAGATTAGAGCTGGTGCAAAGCTGGATTCATCTTTATTGATCAAAAAATAATAGTTACATCCCAAAAAATGTCTACAAGAAAAAGCTTGAAAATGTGTCGAAATGCAGAGCTAACCTATTGGCTAAAATCTAACTAACATCTGACTAACTCCTGCCTAAAAAATGACTAATTGACTAACTGAAATGAGGCCCTAAGCCTTCTTATTTATACAAATTGAGAATCCTAACAGTCCTCCTGAACTTTAGGAACTCGGCTGCCAAAACTTGCAGTTAACAACAACTTTACTAACCCTTGCTCGGGTGCCCTTGTGATAATCGATGTGGTGGCCCTTGAACTCCGAGCTGCTAGTGGAGAATTCAAGGTAATGGCTCATAAATGAAGGAGACACCTTCCTACAAATCCTCTCCCTTGTTCTTCCACAAATTTGGCTGCCAAGTGCTCATTAAAACCTTTGATTTTGTCTCAAAATTGACCAAAAAACTACATAAAGCACACATTAGACTTTTTGGCATAATGACTAACCCAATTCACTCTATTAGCATAAATATAATCAAAAACATGCAATAAACTAATGAGAATGGTGGATTAAGTCGAATTAGGAGGCTAAAATGAGCCCATATAATTACCCATTTTTGGGGCTCATCATCACCCCCTACTGAAAGTGTTGCTCATCCTCTGAGAAACTAATCTATCTCTTCATCTTTGATGGCCCTGGTGGCCTCCTTATCATCCCAATCTTCTGATGTGGTCTACTCATGTGTGCCATAAAATTCTGCCTTCTTGTCCATGTCCTTCCACTGCTCCTATTCTGCTTGTTTGAATTCTTGTGCTTTTCCTGGCCTTTAAACACAGGGAGGCTTGCCTTTTTCTTTTTCCTTTTTCTTTTGTTTTGGAGGTGTGCTTAAGGCAGAAAGCACAGCTGCTGCCTCCCTGGCCAATATCTCAGGTGATTTCTCCTCTTGTTGTTATTTTTCCTTGTTTCCTGTAGAAATCCCTGTGTCAATTGTTTCTGTGTGTGTTGCTGAGATCTCAAGGTGTGTCTTTTCCTTTTGTTTTTGTGTGCCTGCTTTGGCTGTGGTAGCCTTCATTTGGGCTTTTTCGGCCTTTTCTGTCCTACTCTGCATCCTCTTTTCCCTTGGTATTGTTGCTGTTGTTTCTTCCTCTGTTTTAAGCTCAGCAATCTGACCCATTTCCCCTTTTTCTTTCTGTTCTTTCTGTGCTTGAATTTCCTGTATTCCTTCACCATTGGTTTTCTCACCTTCTTCAGTGTGTTCTCCCCTTATGAATCCTCCTGGCATGGTGAGAGTGCTCTTTTTATGTTTTAATCAGAAAAGGAAATGCTCAGGCAACCAAACAGTCAATCTGAAATAGAGGATAGTTGAATTTGGTTTCCCCTGAACTCAAGAAGGAATTTCTCGTGTGTCCAATATCAATTAGCAACAATTCCTTTGTTTTAAGACTACTGTCACCCAGAACTCAAATGTTTGCTTATGAAAGGAATAATTTTGTTTTTACAAGCAGAGCACAGAGATCAAGTTTTCTTCTCAACACACAGACAGATATACAAATTCAAAATTTTTTTACACACACAGGCTAGCCTCAACAGCTGCATATATCTTCCCTATAGGAGAATTTTTTTTAAAAAGATGAAACGTGGAGGAGAATTTTGATGCAGAAACAACTGGGAAACCTAGTGCAATACACGGGCAAACATTTTACTTCCACTACACAGGCAGACTTTTCCTCTGATTTTCCAATCTGACGCCATTCAATTCACCACCTTGCACAAACATACCATGCATAGAGGAGTTTTTTCGAGCCTACCTCGTTTTGAGCGAAATTCCCTGAAAATCCCAGGTTTTCCCGCTCCGGAAAGTTGTGTAGTCTTTCCTGTAGAAGCCTTCTTGTAGAAGGCTCTCATTTCCTGTAGAAGCCTTCTTGTAGAAGGCTCTCATTTCCTGTAGAACAAAACTGTGCTTCTTGTAGAATGCCAATAGGCGGGAGATTTTTAAAAAAAAGGCAGAAACCTTACAGAGGACCATTGTTTAGCTTCTCTGGAAGTGGTGGACGTGTACTCCAGTTGGGGATGTCATGAAGGCACAGTGAACAAAGAGTGGTGAATGCGTTAACTAAACTGTCTTTTAACTACTGCCATGATTCGTGGTGAGGAGATGAGGTGGCAGAAATGTGCGTTGGCCCCATGCAGACTGTAGTGCTATCACGAAACTTCATGTTTTCTACCTGTTAATCACTTGACATCATGTGCACTGGAGTTCAGAACATCTGCCACTACCTGTTTTTTTAAATTTCTCGTGAGTTGACTAAACACGTGCACTGGGTGATCTCCGGATGAGTGCAACCGAACTAGCTAAGGGTGTCAGGTTAACTGGCTAGATTTCTGGCTTAATCCAACCATTTCATTCGTTCATGCACTTTTGAATCATACAGATGCAAAGAGAGGAACTGGTTTAGACACTTACCTGTAAGTCAACGTGCTGCTTCGTTCTTTTTGCTGCTGCATGCTCATATTCCATTGCTGCATGCCTGGATCCCTAATGATGTATGTTTTTTGTTGTCTAATGTGTGGCTATTGTTCTTGTGTAGGTATCCTCTGGCTGGATCTAAGCTGCAGAATTCTGTTTCATCCTTCAGATTTGCACCCTCATGCTACTAATGCTAGATTTTTGTAGGACAGCGACTTGTTTTCTCCATACCTCCCAAACGATAGATCGGATTGACTTGAAACTTTCTGAGCATGTTTCTATTATCATTATGCACCTCTCATAGCAAAATTGTGGTCAATGGATGTATAGATTTCGAGAAAAACTGAAAATGGCTGAAGGTGACAGAGGTCAATTTCTCGAAAGCCGTGCACTGGAATTGGTTGAAACTGCTTGGGCAGGTTACTGTCACCTATATGCATCTCCCCATGAAATAGGTTTTGAAATGGATACACGGATATGGAGAAAATGCAAAAAAGGTTGAAGGTGATGGAGGTTGACTTCTTGGAAACCGTGCACTGGAATTGGCTGAAATTTTTCAGGCATGTTTCCATCATCCCTATACAACTCCCTATATGATAGTTTTTTAACTGGATCCACAGTTTTCAAGTTAGGGTAAAAACAAATTTCTAGTCTATGTATTTTTGCTTCAAAGCATTCTGCAGGTTTTTTGCACATTAAGAAAAAATGAGCTTGGGCTATGATGCAGGCATGCAAATGATGGAAGAGGGGTTTGAAGATTACAAGAGGATTTATGAACCCTTTATGAAGCTATCATGTTCGCCAAACTACTTTTTAAAATTCATTTCTAGCTTTCTATAATTTCTACAGGAACTTCCTGTAGAAAACACAGTTTTCATAAAAGAAGCACAATGAGGTGGAAAACATGATGGAGAAGGGTGAGGGATGGAAACAGTGATGCTTACAGGCCTCATGGACATATTCTCAGCCTTTAGGTCCTCTTCAGAGATCAATTTTGGCTTGTTTGCAGGCTTCCTGTAGAAGACACAGAACTTCCTATAGAAGGTGAAATCTCAGTCCGAATGGGACCACATCTTGGGAAAGGGTGGTGGTCATGGAGGAATGGATTGTGAGGGATCTTTGCAGCCTGGTGCTGACCTCTGTCCTTGTTTTGTGCGATCCTCCAAACCTGTAATGTCCTTCTTGCAACCTGCAATTTATTCACCAGAAATTAGGTCTATTTTTCTTTTTCTCTTTGTTTTTTTTTTTTGAAAACAACAAGGGCGCCTCATGGAGGTTTTCACCCAAATTGCCTGCCCTGGGCGCCTCCCGGGGAGGTTTTCACCCAGGGATCTTATTCTCTTTTTCTTTTCTCTTCTTTCCAACCCATTGACCGCCTCATGGAGGTTTTCAATCAATGAGCCAATCTGAGGCGCCTCCTAGGAGGTTTTCACCTTAGATCTTTATTTTTCTCTTATTTTCATTTTTTTCTTTTTTCCTTTTTTTTTTCTACCCTACCCTACTTGAAAAACAAAATCATTTTCAAGTATAAGAATACTTCCAATGGAGCCATGTGCACATCGAGATGATAGACAAAATGATGTGGAGGCTTGAAATGCATGCTTTGACAGGTATCCAGATTTCAAAGACCAAATGATTTGACTTTGAAGGGATCAAGCATAGCTGAGGAAGAGAGTACTGCTGCAACTTAGTGACCATCTAGAACCATGTCTCAATATAGCTCTGATATCCTTGGTCCTTTTGCTGATCTAGATCATTCTTCATGTCACGTTCTACCATGACCTTTTCATCTTCCTCTTTTTGTTGATTTTTCTCTTGAATACATGGAGGATTTGATGGTAACCATGAGAGAGCTCTCTTGATCTCTGATTCTGATGTCTTCTCTTTATCAAGTGCAGCCCATGGTCCTTTGATCTCCTCTTTTGAATCTCCTTTTGCTGGATGTGGTCCTTCAATGCTGTCAATATTATCTCTGTTTTGCAATAATTTTCCTGAGCTATGGTGAATATCATTGAGCTCAAGAGGGGTTGTTTCGACATGTTGTGCCTCGGCATTGCAATCAGGTTGAGCTACTCCAATGTGTGGGTTTGGAAATGGTGGTACGGGTAGTTGAGTGGGGGTGTATATTTGAGATGGATATGGATGGGTTTGTGGTTGGGCAGGTGGTTTTCCACTATATACTTGTAGAGCCTACCTGTTATTTGGGTTCGATTTTGGTTGAGCGGGCATTTGGGGCTGTCTTGGTGGAGCAGGAGGCGATGGTTGTGGTTGAGCAGGTGGTGGAGGAAAAGGAGCGGGAGGAGTGTTGTACTGGGGCCACCACCCTTGATGAGGTGCATTCCACTGAGGTTGTGGCTAAGCGTAGGGGTGAAATGGGTGAGCAGCTGGTTGGGCATAATATGGAGATGTGAAGGACCAAGGAGGAGGTGTGGACCAAGGAGGAGGTGTGGACCAGGAAGGATGAGTAGGGGGACCCCAAGAAGGCATGAAAGTGGCTTGATAGGGGTCGTAATAGGTCTGGGATGTCCCTTGCATTCCCTGCTGGTAAGGTATGGGTCTATGTGGCCTCCTTTGGTTCATATAATAGAGTGGTTCAATGGCTCCTTTAGCCCTCTGATATGCAACTTTGATTCTGGGTAAGGAAGGGCACTGATCTGTAGGATGGTCTTTTTCACAGACAAAACACACTTCTATGGAGTGCAATGGACATTCATTCCTAGGATGCTTTCTAGTGCACCTGGGACAAAAGATGGCCAAAGCCCTCTTGGCTTCCTCTTGCTTCCTTTGGATCTGCAAGGTATCCAGTTGCATGGCAAGAAACTGCCTCACCTCGCTCTTGAAATCTTCCATCTGATTTGAAAATTTGTTTTTGGATAAGGTATTGCTCCCAACATTTCTGTTTGTTGCCATTTACTCCAAATGAATGTTTTCTTCTTCTTCTCTCCTAGAGGTTCTTCAAATATGTCTTGCTGTCCACCTAGGGGTTCTTCTTAATCACAGCCATCGAAGAAGAGAGAAGGTTGGCTGTGTGAAGCAGTGGGGGTGTTGTGCAAACATTTTTATGAATTATCTCTGCTCCTACAGGGCATGAAAGGAAATATTTTTAGTTGATTTTTGCTTTTTCTACTTGTACCTGCAAAACTGAAATAGATTGAACTGTAGCTAACTAAAACCTATCTTGCTGAAATGAAAATGCGGAATTAAAATGAAAGCAGGAAATGACTAATCTATGTTGCTGAAATGAAATTGCAGGAATGAAATGCTAGGCTACGCTTGCAAAATTGAAATGCTAATCTACGCTTGCGGCATTGAAATTGCAGAATTGAAATGCTAATCTACGCTTGCAGAATTGAAATTGCGGAATTGAAATGCTAATCTACGCTTGCAGAAATAAACTACTTAGCAGAAGGTTGTAGTAGAAAATAGAAGAAAATCAGCAATCACCAATACTCTGACGCTTCCCCGGCAATGGCGCCAAAAATATGGTGGGCCCTAATATTGCAGCAATAATGTTGCAACTCCTGAGACTCCCTTCTTTACTTTTATCAACCCGGTAGTTCGTAACAAGCTTGGAAGCGACAGTGTTGTATGCACAAGTACTAGCTCTTGTCGCGGCTGTCACTTGATCAACTAGCACAAGTTCGCTAGGAGCTTAAGCCAACTTCTATGAGTTCTTAGAAGAAGCTTTTAACTGTGATGGATGAAAGCTAACTCAAAGGAGGCTAGTCTACTTGCATAAAGAAGTTGAAAGCTGAAAAGAAATGCAAACCCTAGCAAACCCTAGTTTTACCGAATAACCCTACTGGTGCAAGAAAAATGATGAAAGCCACAGAAATTGATGCCATTGACTCTTGGGAAGGTAAATTGCATGTGTCTAAGCTACTTCTAAAGTGAAATCTGAAAAGGAACATCTTTTTGTATTTTTTAGTAATCTTGTAGAATTATTATGCATGTGCTTTAACTGTTTTTTACTATGCAGAGGTTGATTGATGAAAGGAAATGCTTGCAGGAGTTTGGGAAGGTGAGAAGAGGGCCTAAGGGGTCACTAACACCCTTCCAGAGAGTTTCACAGTGATCGGATCTCAAGAAACCACTTTCGTGAGCTTCTACAGGAAGTCTGCAGGGGTTCTACAAGATGTTCTATAACTTCTATAGGATGTTTCTACAGGATGTTCCGAAAGGAAATTTTGAAGGGCAGATGGTGGAAAAACGGTGGGAAAGTGGAAATGGAGGTTGGATAAGGATGTTAAGGGGTCTAGGACCTGGTGAATGAGGCTAAGGAGCGATTAATGTGATTGGATTTGTTCGAGGATGGAGGGAGCAATGATGCACAAAAATGTAAAAATTAGGGCAAAGTGAAAAAATGTGGCAAATGAAGGGCAAGAATCTGAGTTAGGGGATGGATCAGGTTGTATGATGGAGGAAGGGTAGGTAGGGATGGATTACAGGTGATCTGCACACAATCTCTCAAAACTAATCAAAGAAAGACTAAAAAAAATCACAGATCTATCTATTATGACCTAATTTGACCTAGAAACCAGAATCATGATGAAAAGCAAGTTGTGAACAATAAATCATGTAAGCATAACTGGTATCAACTTTTCCATCTAAAAATCCAACACTTGCAATTGCATTGAAAAGAAAAACAATGTTTTTGTGGCAGCAAGTATGCCTTGGTCTCAGCTCATGGTCCCAAGGAGGGAGAGGTGAGATCAAGGGTTGCTTGATGACCTTTTCTGAAGATCTTTTCTGTACTCAAACTGTCAAATCAACCTGAAGCATGAAAAGCTATTTTAATCATCAAAAGCAACCTAAGTAACAAAACAAGATTTTAACCTAAATAACAGATCTTATTCTAAGAATGCAGCAAAGACACATAAAAGTACACAAAGGAGGTACTGGGCACTTGGGTTGGGCCCAATCCCAAGAGCTATAGCCTCCTAAGAAAGATTAGAGCTGGTGCAAAGCTGGATTCATATTTATTGATCAAAAAATAACAGTTACATCCAAGAAACTGTCTACAAGAAAAAGCTTGAAAATGTGCTGAAATGCAGAGCTAACCTACTGGCTAAAATCTAACTAACATCTGACTAACTCCTGCCTAAAAAATGACTAACTGGCTAACTGAAATGAGGCCCTAAGCCTTCTTATTTATACAAATTGAGGACCCCAACAGTCCTCTTAAACTTTAGGAACTCGGCTGCCAAAACTTGCAGTTAACAGCAACTTTACTAGCCCTTGCTCGGCTGCCCTTGTGATAATTGATGTGGTGGCCCTTGAACTCCGAGCTGCTGGTGGAGAATTCGAGGTAAGGGCTCATAAATGAAGGAGACACCTTCCTACAAATCCTCTCCCTTGTTCTTCCACAAATTTGGTTGCCAAGTGCTCATTAAAACCTTTGATTTTGTCTCAAAATTAACCAAAAAACTGCATAAAGCACACATTAGACTTTTTGGCATAATGACTAACCCAATTCACTCTATTAGCATAAATATAATCAAAAACATGCAATAAAGTAATGAGAATGGTGGATTAAGTCGAATTAGGAGGCTAAATGAGCCCATATAATTACCCATTTTTGGGGTCATCATTCAGTTATCCAATCTGGTTGGATAATAGAAATGGAACAAAGCAATGCTTCCACATCCTCATCCTTTCTTGAGAGTGCATATGCAACAAAAATTTGCTTTCCTTTTTTCTAAATGATTTCAAAGTCATAACCCAACATCTTTGTGACCCATTTTTTTTGCTCTTCTGAAGATAATATTTGTTTTAAAAAATATTTAAGACTATCATGATCCGTTTTTACCTTGAAGTGTTTTCCCATTAGGTAAGGTCATTAATTCTTAAGTGCATGTAGTATTGCCAAAATTCTCTTCTCATAAATAGCTTTGTGTAAATATTTTTCTTTGATTGGATGAATTTCAAAAGCAATGAGTCTTCCTTCTTGCATTAAAACAACACTAATTCCATTTCCTAAGGCATCACATTCCACAATAAAGGTTTTCATGAACTCTGGCATAGCTAAAACAGGTGCTTTGCACATTGCCTCTTTAAGATATTCAAAGGCCTTAGTTGCTTCTAGAGTCCAATAAAATGCATCTTTCTTCAGTAATGTTGTTAGAGGTGTTGCTATTCTCCTGTAATTCTTAACAAAATTGGGATAATACCCTGTCAAAATCAGAAATCCTCGCAAATGCTTTATGGATGTCAGGGTTTTCCATTCCTTAATGGCTTTAATTTTGTTAGGTTCTACCTTAACACCCTCATGAGATACAATATGACCCAAATATTCCACCTGATGTACTCCAAAGAAACATTTGGAGGTTTTTACATATAATTATTTCTCCTCCAATAGTTTGAGCACCCTGTCAACATGTTGAACATGATCCTTCAAAGACATGTTGTACATTAGTATATCATCAAAAAATACTAACACGAATTTTCTAAGGGTTTGAAAATGGAATTCATCAAACCTTGAAATGTAGAAGGTGGATTGGTAAGGCCAATTGGCATGAACAAAAATTCATAATGACCCTCATGAGTTCTAAATTTTGTTTTTGGAATGTCTCAAGTCTTCATTCTTATTTGATGATATCTTAAACGAAGATCCAACTTGGTGAATTAAATTTCTCTATGTAATTCATCCAATATTCATTAATGACAGGAATGGGAAATTTATCTTTAATATTGAGCTTACTGAGCTCCCTAAAATCCATACACATGCACCATGATCCATCCTTCTTATGCACCAATACTAATGGAGCAGAGAAAGAACTTTAACTAGGTTGAATTACACAAGCCTCTAGCATTTTTGAAACCATACGTTCAAGTTCACTATTTTGGGTATAGGTATATATGTAAGGCTTGATGTTTGGAGAAAAACTTCTTGGAATCAAATGAATAGAATGATCATGATCACAAATATGTGGTAGGCCTTCAAGAGTCTCAAATACCTTGGAATGATTGTCCAAGGCTTTTTGGAGATCTGAAAAAATAGATGATTTTGATGTTTGGACCTCTAGTGAACATAATTGTGCAATTATGCCCCCTTTTTCTTTCTTCATAAGCTTTGTCATGCCACTAGAGTTGAATATCTTTCCTTTTTTTCCAACTTCCTTTCCTTCCCAAAAAAAATTCAAAAAATTTCTTGAAAATCGAAAGCTATTTTACCCAAAGTTTGTAACCATTGGACTCCTAGTACACCATCAACACCACCCATTGGAATGGAAAGCATTGGAATATTCAATACATACTATCCCATGGATAGCTTGATATTATGGCACTTTCCAAAGCAATTTATGGTTCCTCCATTTGCAACCATCATTGTTGGGTTGTGTTATATTCTTTCCATGACTAGCCCACGTAATTAACCGGGGGGTTAGAGGGGGGCCAGAGCCCCCCCTTCGTTCCGCCGATTGCGTAGCGAGGGGGTCACAGGGGGTTTGAGGGGTGCAGGTAACCCCACTCTATGGGGTCCGGGGTAGCGCCAGGGAAAATTTTGGTTTTGGACCCTATGTTAGGTTGGACGGACCCACCTATGGTTTTGTGCATGATTTTCGCACATGGTTTTGGACGTGATGGTTTTGGGTCCATGGTTTTGGACACGATGGTTATCGGTCCATGGTATTCAATGCTTTGGCATGTATAAATATGTATTGTAACATTGAAAGGAACATAATGAAAAATCAAGTTGGTAGTCCCGGTTTTGGGATCCAGGGGGAAATCTTTGTGTATATGTGTTTTATGTGTTATGCTCTCGCATTATTTATTTTCTGTATTTTAGAATTCGTATGTAGGTAATTTCTGTACGCAGTTAAAACTTATATTTGGTATCGAAATTGTTTTGGTTTCAACGGGACGCCTTTGTTACTGAGGAATTTCGCTCGGGCCTGTGGTAGACCCTGTTCAGTGGGAGATCTGCGAGATCGATTCTGGTGGTGAAAGAAGATGGCGAGCAGTGGAAAGATAGAGATCAAGAAATTTAACGTTCAGAATTTTGAGTTGTGGAAACTCAAGATGGAGGACCTATTGGTGGATAAAGATCAGTGGATTACGGTAGATCTGGGTACTAAACCAACGAGAGTGTCCGATGAAGAATGGAAGAAGTTGGATTGGAAGGAAAAGAGCACAATACGATTGTGTGTCTCAGATTCAGTATTGTTGAACATATCAGGGGAAGCTACAGTGAAGGCTTTGTGGGACAAGTTAGGGACTTTGTACCAATCTAAGTCTCTAGTGAATAAATTGTTCCTGTGGAAAAAGTTGTATAACCTGAGTATGAAAGATGGAGACTCGGTGATAGAGCATCTGAATGCATTTAATACTGTGGTAAGTCAGTTAGCATCTGTTGATATTAAAATTTCAGTTGAAGATAAGTGCATCAGTTTTTTGTGTTCTCTACTAGATTCACGGGATAATCTGGTTATTACAATAGGTAGCAATGCAACTGCCTTGCAGTTTGATGAAATAGTCTCATCCTTGCTGACAGAGGAGACGAGACGAAAAAATATGGAGAGCCAGAATGGTGATGCCTTGTCTATACAAGAACGGTCCCAGAATAGAAACAAAAATAAGTCATCGAGTGGGAGATCTAAATCTCCAGGAAAACCTGTAAAGGTGGTGTGCTGGAAATGCGGAAAGGAAGGGCACTACAAAAGGGACTGTAAATCTAAAGCTCCGGATAAAGGAAAGGGATCTGATGATGCTCCTTCTACAGAGGCAAAAACCACCTCAGATGAAGGTGGGGATGTGTACTTGGCTTCTTCAAGTACACATGTAGATCATGAGGCATGGTTGATTGACTCAGGTGCATCCTTTCACTTCACTCCCCATAGAGAGTGGTTCTGCGAGTATGAGAAATATGATGGTGGTGATGTCTTCTTAGGGATGATAGGAAGGCTAGAATAATTGGTCGCGGAAAAGTAAAGTTGAAGTTGCAAGGTGGAAGGGTTAGAACCCTTCTGGGTGTTCTGCATATTCCTGCGTTGGACAGAAATCTGATTTCTGTAAGCAAGTTGGATGATGTAGGTGTAAAGACAGTGTCGAGAAGGATACCTACAAGATGGTTCGAGGAGCACTGGTATTGATGCGGGGAGTTCGGATTGGAACTCTGTACAAGCTGCAAGGTAGCACTGTTGTTGACGGGTGCAATAGTTCTATGGTTCCTGAAATGGAGCAGAAAATCTAGTGGTCTCTAGAGAGAAGACCATGTTGTGGCATCAAATGCTTGGACATATTAGAGAGAAAGGTCTTCGAATACTTCATGGTAAAGGTATGGTAGAAGGTATGAGTAATAACTCTCTAGATTTTTGTTTCTGTGAAAATTGTTTATATGGGAATCAGAATCGGGTGAGTTTCTCCTCTGCTGGTAAGAGGGCGAAACATATATTAGAGCTTGTGCATAGTGATGTGTTTGGACTTGTGAAGGTTCCATCACTAGGTAAGTATGTGTGCTATGTATCATTTATAGATGACTTCTCAAGGAATGCATGGATATATTTCCTTAAGAAGAAATCTGAAGTCTTTGACAGGTTTAAAGAATTCAAGGTTCTGGTGGAAAACTAGACAGAGAAGAAGATAAAGGTGCTGAGGACAGATAACGGTGGAGTGTTTTGCAGTAAGGAATTTGAAGAATTCTGTAAGAAGTGTGGTATAGCACGGCAGAAGACTACTCCATATACGCCTCAACAAAATGGAGTTGCAGAAAGAATGAACAAGACGTTGATGGAAAGGGCAAGAAGCATGCTTAGTGGTGTCGAGTTAGGACATGAATTCTGGGCAGAGGCGATGGAGACATTATGTTACCTGGTCAATAGATCACCTTCATCAGTGTTGGATGATAAGACTCCACAAGACGTATGGACTAGTAAGAAACCCTCTCTTTCATATCTGAGGGTATTTGGATGTGATGCATATGTACATGTTCTAAAGGAGAAACGAACCAAGTTGGATAGTAAATCTGAAAAAGTGCATCTTTATTTGGTATAGGGATGGTTTAAAGGGTTATAAGCTTTGGAACCCAGTAACAAGGAAGGTTGTGTACAACCGAGATGTTGTGTTCAGAGAGGTGAAAGATGTTATTAAACATGAATTCCAACCAAAGGAACCTAAGAATATAGAGTTTGAGCTAAAGGAGGAAGAATCAAACTCTACAACAGAGGAGGAATTAGAATATGAAGAGCCACAAACTCCAGGTGTGAGAAGATTAGTTTGCGAAAGAAGGCGGCTAGAAATGTATAGTCCATCTGATTTCTGTTCAAATTTTGCTTTATCTATTACTGATGATGATCCCAAGACTGTGAAGGAAGCAGTGGATTCAGAGGATGGAAAACTCTGGAAAGAGGCCATGGTTGATGAAATGGCATCTTTGCACAAAAATGAGGCTTGGGATCTGGTGGAGTTGCCGGCTGGAAGGAAACCCATTGGCAGCAATGGGTGTTCAAGAAGAAGACAAATGCAGAAGGGAAGGTGGAGAAATACAAAGCTCGGTTGGTAGCAAAAGGTTATTCCCAGGTGCCGGGAATTGATTTTGGTGATATTTTTTCTCCTGTGCCAAGGTAACTTCTATTAGATTACTTTTATCTGTTGCTGCTGCTTTCGATTTTGAGGTAGAACAGATGGATGTGAAGACAACATTTCTTCATGGGGATTTGGAAGAGGAAATCTACATGAAGCAACCTGAAGATTTTGCGGTGAAGGGTAAGAAAGAACTGGTATGCAAGTTAAAGAAGTCTCTGTATGGGTTAAAACAATCACCAAGGATGTGGTATCAGAAAATTTGATCACATTTTATACGGGGATCGGCTTCACCAGAAGCAAGCGATCATTGTGTGTATTTTAAATTAATTGGTGACCATGTTATCTATCTGGTCTTGTATGTGGATGATATGTTGTTGGTTGGAAATGACAAAGAAATTATCCAGGATTTGAAGACCCAATTGTCCTCCAAATCGACATGAAAGATCTCGGTGCTGCAAACTATATTTTGGGCATGGAAATTAAAAGAGATCGGGCAAAGAGGAAGCTCTGGTTAAACCAGAGGAAGTATGTCGAGACAATATTGCAGAGGTTTAATATGCAGGATAGCAAACCGGTGAAGGTTCCTATTCCTGTAGGTGTGAGGTTATCTGCTGAACAGTGTCCCAAGACACAAGAAGAGGAAGAGGACATGTCCGTGTTCCATATGCAAGTGCAGTCGGTAGCTTGATGTATGCCATGGTTTGTACTAGACCAGACATTTCACATGCAGTGGGAGTATTGAGCAGGTTTATGTCAAAACCAGGGAAGGAGCACTGGACAATAGATGAAGCCGGGTTCTTCAGGTATTTTGCGTGGCCACTAGTGGATATGTTTGTGCTACCAAGGAGGACCAGGATTGGACAGAGTGTTGGATATCCGTGGCTTTGTTGATGCAGACTGGGCTGGAGATCTGGATCAGAGAAGATCTACAAGTGGGTATGTGTTTAACCTATTTGGAGGTCCAGTTAGTTGGATGAGTAAGAAACAATCTGTAGTGGCACTATCAACTACAGAGGCAGAATACATGGCAGCCACTCATGCAAGCAAGGAAGCAGTTTGGTTGCAGAGATTGTGTTCAAGTATGGGGTTAGTACAGGGAGCTATAAGGATAGACTGTGACAGCCAAAGTGCAATTTCTTGGCAAAGAACCCTGCTTATCATTCAAAGACAAAGCACATTGATGTTCAGTATCACTTTGTGAGGGATATGATAGAAGACAAAAAGGTGTTGCTGGTAAAGGTGGACACTTTGAAGACTACTGCAGATGCATTGACAAAATCTGTGAGCTCTGAGAAGTTCTCTTGGTGTAGAGAAACAATGGGCGTTTCAGGGC